>JAVTVY010017901.1:0-72143 GCA_036873755.1 Hanleya hanleyi
AAATGTGACGATTTTAATCAACGTCACAAAACTTTGTTGCAGGAACTTATAAAACAGGGCTATTCCACCAAGCGCCTCCACTCGAAGTTTCTCCAATTTGGCGATACATATCGCATGCTGATAGCAAAATACGAACGTAGCGTGCAAGATCTATGGCGCTACGTTTCGTAACTTGTGTCTAATTCCGCTTACCCCGGGGCTAGGGGCCGTATGAATCCATGTACTTCAAGATCATCATGGTACTCATATGAACAGTCACAATCAAAACGTGACTGAGATACATCATTCTTTAGATGACGACTTTACAACGAATATTATGGATTAAGAATACTGATCAGCGATACGGATTTGATATTCTTGGAACATCATGATGTCCTGCCGGCATCATTAAAAACCGCTTCTCTCTTGCAGGAAACAAGCCTATGTTTATGTATACTATGATTGTCTTTTTGAATTTGGTGCTAATACTGTTATATGGAATATGGTATAGGTCTTTGGATTATGGACGCGGATATTCTCTAATGGACGACGGCTGGACTATGAATGACGGACTAGACGCTTGCAATCAATGTGAAGCATATGTGAGGGGGCATCCGATGGGCTGGGTGTGGGGTTGGAATATGGTCATTCTGCGCATGCGCGGTAGACCAAACATATGGAATAGACGTTTTGGGATCTAGGGGATCCCCTATTGGTCCGATGGAGTCGTATGAGGTATCAATGTGAAGCATTCGTGAAGGAGCATCCGATGGGATGTGTGGGGTTGGAATATCGTCATTCTGCACATGCGCAGACAGGGAATTGTGGGAAAAGGGTGTGGAAATAGACGTGTTGCGGTCTAGATGGGCCACTAATGATCCTATGGTGTCGTGTGAGGTATCGATGTAAAGCAGTCGTGAGGGAGCATCCGCCTGGGCTAGTGACTCGGCCGTTTTCAACATTCTGCGCATGCACAGACAGGGAATTGTGGGAAAAGGGTATGGAAATAGACGTTTTGGGGTCTAGATGAGCCCCTAATGATCCTATGGTGTCGTGTGAGGTATCAGTGTGAAGCTCTCGTGAGGGAGCATCCGCCTGGACTAGTGTGTCGTCCGTTGTCAACATTCTGCGTATGCGCAGACAGGAAATTGTGGGAAAAGGGTATGGAAATAGACGTTTTGGGGTCTAGGTAGGCCCCTAATGATCTGATGGGGTCGAGTGAGGTATCAATGTGAAGCGTTCGTGAAGGAGCATCCGACTGGGTGGATGTGACGTAAAACTGACGTCATTCTGCGCATGCGCAGTAGACCAAGTATATGGAAATAGACATTTTGGCGCCGACATGGGTCACTATGGGTCCGATGGAGTCGTATGAGGTCTTATTTTGAAGCTCTCGTGAAGCAGCATCCGACTGGACTCATGGTTCGTCCGTATAGTCTGCGCATGCGTAGTCTGGCCGTAGTATAGAAAGCAGGCATTTTGGGGGTGCGTGGCAGTGTGTTTGACCAACCACTATGGGTCCGTGTTTGTGGTTTGGTGGTGTGGGTTCTGCGCACAGACGTCACTTCCGGGTTTCACTAAAACTACCTCCGAACCCAGAAGAGTTCCAATTTTTCCCTAAGACGTAGGGTCCGGATTTTCAACATCCAAGATTTCCCCGGCCCGGTCTGGCCCGGCCTGGCCCGGCCCGCCCCGTCCGCAGCGCGCGCGGGTTATCCGGGCGAGCACGCGCGCGCGCCCGGGTTATCCGGCCGCAGCGCGCGCGCGCGCGGGTTATCCGGAAGTGCGCGGCATCACCGGAAGTGCACGGATGAATGTCGGGTCAAAAGGTCAAATGTCACATCCAGGTCAAAAGGCCAAAGGTAAAAGAACCAATGGACGGGTACTAGAATTTCGCTCACGTCTGCGCCTACATCCGGGTAATAGGATGCTTTCGCCTACGTCCGCGCCTACATCCGGGTTCTTGTACACCCAGGTAATGTTTTCTGAACATTGATGGGTTACCTTTGGCCCCATTCTAGGCCACTGATTGGCTAATACGCTGTTCAAAGCCAGTTTCGCGCATTATGCTCATATAGAAAACACACAAGACAGGTTTTTTTTTGGTGAGATCTCATTTTGTTTTTTATTCAACAATAACCAACAACAACAACGTGAGAACAACCACGAGAAAACTGAAGCCCAGAACAGGGGACTTGTACATTGAAAGAACTGAAGCCCAGAACGGGGGCTTGTAAATTTAAGCCCAGAACAGGGGGCTTGTACATTGAAAGAACTTAAGCCCAGAACGGGGATTGTACATTGTAATGATGGGCGGCCCAGTCATATACGAGTACATCGCGGTCCTCGGCCTTGGGGTACTCGTCAAACATCTGTACGATGGTACATAAGGTTCTGCCCCGGCATCGATGGTACAGGTAAAAGAATCAATATTGTCCGCACATGCTACTGGTCAGGCTTTGCAACGTTTCACTGTTCCAACACCGCATCTCTGTGCCTTGATCCATGAAGTCTGTTAAATCGGGATGGAGGGGTGGCAGGCCGTACGGGTCAAAGTATTCGCCCTGCTGTTCTGTCAAGTACACGCCCACCCAATGTTCACCAGGTCGATCCATCGGGTCCGTGTTGAGAACGTAAGCAGCAGGATACATACGGTCTAATGGGAACACATCTCGGACGAACACCCCTTGAAAGACCATACGTGCCTCTGGGTCATTCTCCAGCACGGTGGTTATCTGGTCTGTATCCATGTTAGGTGGAGAAGTCACACAGGACGTTGCGCGCCTTGTCCACTTGAATGATGTTGTCAAACTCGGCGTAGCAGACCACATTGACGGTGGTCGCCAGGGCTCGTGCAAAGTGGATTTCCAACCGTAAATTGCCTTGCTTGGCCAGGGCCAGCTGATGGTCGTTCTCTAAGGTGGGGGTCAGATCGAAACAGAACAACGTGTATCCGTTCGCGTAGTCCTCCCGACTGATCAAATTCCCTTCGTCCTGGCTGATTTGACCGGTGGCTGTAAACAGGCTCTGATAGGCTCGAATGAAATTCCTGCGCCCAAAGTTCGGTGTTAAGGCCGTGGCTGGGACCTGTTGTCCATCCACATGCAGGGCCACAAAATTGATGCCGAAATGTTTAAAGTCAAACGGATTCTCTGGGTAGGCTCCGCTGAAACTGGTATTTTCCACACAGGCCAGGATCAATCGCTTGGGTAGTTCCCCCAGGAACAGGTTTTCTTTGTTGGTGCTCATATTTCCAGCAGATACAGAGAACACTTTGGTTTGTACACGTCGGATAGGGTACTGGGCTGGTTTTGTTTCCAAGGCTTTCATGTGTCCCAATTGAACGGCTGGATTCGGTTTCACTTTTCGGACATACAGGACTGCGTCTTGGATGACAATATTATAGTCAGCTGCATGCCCCTCTACGTTAGTGGCCATCAAGGCGAAGGTCGGAGGCGCCCGTATCAGTCGGATTTTGATGGGGATCTTGTTCAAGAGGTACCGGTCTTGCATGAAAATGTCTGCGTGTAGTCGACCCATGAGATCCACCGAGGCGCCGTTCGCAGTGAAAGCCTTCCGTTTGTTATATCCTTCATTGTCCACCGTGTCCATGTGCTCGGCTGTGTCCTGGTAGAATAAAGCGGCTGTCAGCTGAGATTTGTTAGCCTCTCGTCCATACGACAACAGTGTCTCGATGTAGGCTCGATAGGGGTACGCGTTGGTCGAGTCACTGATGAGTTTGTCGCTGAGTTAGCCGGGTAATCAATGGCATCGTCGTCTGCCTCCGCTTCATTGCTAGACATTTGTTCATTGGGTTCTGCGGCCGCTTCTCTCAGGGCACGAGCCCACTCCAACTCGTCTGATGATCGCTCGTCCGGTGTAAACAGCTGGTCCACAATAGGCACCACTTTCTCGAAGGCTGTCCACAGATCGGGGTCTAGGGTGAAGCCTCGCGTAGGGTCTTGGTAACGGTCCAGGCGTGGGAAGAAGGGTCCACGGTGTACGTAGATGGCATTGTCTATGTGGATGAGGTTTCCGTCGAGCTCACCACTCAACACCCGTTTAAATTTGGTCCAGCCGTCACGGTGTAGCATAACCGTATTCGATACGGTCTCAGCGCGCGACCTGCAAACATCTCCACGGTCTTCCACGAGGGTGGCTTTATCTTCATAGACGTGTAACCCCACCCGGGGTGTAAGGGGAAGGATGGCGCGTAGAACTGGTGACATGGTTCACCCAATGACGAACGGTGAATGACACACACTTTGACTGTCTTTCGTATTTATGGTCAGGTCCCTCGGTGACATGGTTGACCCAATGACGATCGGTGAATGACGCACACTGTGTCTGACCCTCGTATTTATGGTCAGGTCCCACTGTCGATGCCACAGCGCCACGGTCAAGAGGGCACAGACCATGACTAGGCCAACGAGCCGTCGCTGGTTCCGGCGTGAGCGCTCGTGGTCCATAGCCCGAGCATCAAGAATGGCTGTCATAGTCCAGTAGTGGTGAGTGATGGCACACCTCTCCATCGAGTAACCCGTGAGTGAATTAACCACGCATCCGTCTCCGCCATGAGATCATCCAGAACCACCAAGGTGTCGGGTTCGAAATCGGCCAGGTTGGGTAGGCCTTCCACGATCGTGATATGGGGCATTGCTGCATAGGCTGCCTGTCATTCTCCATAACACCACACGACTCGGGCAATGGGTGGGGCGATCATGCTGTTGGCGTGTTGAAGGAGCTTCCTGACGAAGTGCGTTTAGCCGGAGCCCGTCGGTCCTGCGATGACGCAAGTGAAGGGATGCTGCCACCGAGGGTCCAAGGTTCGAGGTGTATGCGCTGTCGTGGTAACCCGCTCTTGTAAATTTGGTACGAGTGAACTGGAGTGGTGGTGGTGGGTACAACGTCGGTCGTCGTTGTCTGTTCACTGTGAGTGATGATGGTGGTGGGTACAACGTCGGTCGTCGTTGTCTTTTCACTGTGAGGGATGAAATCCCGTGGGTTTTCAGACGTAGTGGGTGTTCTTGGTGTAGGTGTGGACTGTATACTTGGTGTGGAGCTCGATGTGGCTTGTACACGGGGTGTGGTGGTGGTGATGACTGGGCTCGATACGGGGTTGACTGGTGCCATCTGTAAACTGGTTTCACTGGTGGCTGGTGTTCTAAGTTGGCTAAGTAGCGTGCTGACATAGGCTACGTCGTAAAACACACCTCCGTACAACACACTCAGCAGGGTTAGCACTATCACCACAAAGCCCACTTGCGCTTTGCGCGTTTTGGGAGACGCTGTGCTCAGAGGCAGCTACTGTTTGTCCATAGCACTGTGCTCGAACGTGGAATGAAGGATGACGGCAGTGGTGTCTGGCTTTATAGTTGTTTCACCTGGTTGGCAGCGACCCAGGAATTGAATGAACTGGGCCAGCCTTGCCATTTGACGAAATAAAACAGTTTGCCACGTCGACGTTCCGTTTTCAAAATCTGCTCCACCGTGTAGTAGTCTTGCTGTGTTTTTACGACAGGCTGTAATTCCGTCTCGTAAAACGTCCCTAGCAACGGTTCCCCTTGAAGATCTTCCAGTTCATAGACTCGCCGCTGTCGGGGTAGGCGCCGTTTAATCAGGAAGTGCTCATCGCTCCAGTTGGGCAAGTAACTTTTCTCGAACTTGCCCTTGACTTTACTGATCCGTACAGGGTCCCCGACCTTGTACACCTCCTTCGGCGTTCGCTGCGATTGCCTGGGGTACAAGACACGCCGGACTTGGGCTTCATTGCGTTGGGTGACGGTAATGGGGGCTCTCTCTATACTCCGGTGATAGGCTCGATTATAACCTCTCACAAGTTTCGGGAGAACATCGATGTACCGCCTTGTATTCTTATAGGTGAAATATTTATACATGCGGTCTTTGAATGTCCTGTTGAACCTTTCCACCACGGAAGCCTTGGTCTCGTTGTACGTGAAGCCTCGCGTAGGGTCTTGGTAACGGCCCAGGCGTGGGAAGAAGGCTCCACGGTGTACGTAGATGGCATTGTCTATGTGGATGAGGTTTCCGTCGAGCTCACCACTCAACACCCGTTTAAATTTGGTCCAGCCGTCACGGTGTAGCATAACCGTATTCGATACGGTCTCAGCGCGCGACCAGCAAATATCTCCACGGTCTTCCACGAGGTTGGCTTTATCTTCATAGACGTGTAACCCCACCCGGGGTGTAAAGGGAAGGATGGCGCGTAGAACTGGTGACATGGTTCACCCAATGACGAACGGTGAATGACACACACTTTGACAGTCTTTCGTATTTATGGTCAGGTCCTTCGGTGACATGATTGACCCAATGACGATCGGTGAATGACGCACACTGTGTCTGACCCTCGTATTTATGGTCAGGTCCCACTGTCAATGCCACAGCGCCACGGTCAAGAGGGCACAGACCATGACTAGGCCAACGAGCCGTCCCTGGTTCCGGCGTGAGAGCTCGTGGTCCATAGCCCGAGCATCAAGGATGGCTGTCATAGTCCAGTAGTGGTGAGTGATGGCACACCTCTCCATCGAGTGCACTCTGTCGAGGACCGCTTCTGTGAACTCTTTCAGGATATGGCGTCGCCCCACGTTGTCGTCACCATCTGCAAACATGGACCGAACCACTGCTCGGTAACCCGTGAGTGAATTATCCACGGTGGCATGCTGTAAAATGCGAGTCGCATAGGGATGGGTGTCCGTCATGGCTCTGCAACCGTAGGAATGGGGGTGTGGGATCCAGAGGGACGTGTTTTATAGACCATGTCACACATGCGCGCCTAGATGTAGCTCTACGGGTGTAGTCCGTGATACGTACTATTCTGATTGGTTAGTGCAAAGAAGAGAGCAACAACAACAACAACGATTACAGGTCAATCCTTTTATTAGCCCCTCCATCACAGCACACCCACGCTGGAGGAACCAGTAGGAAACATGATAGGAATGCATGTAATAACCTGTCTGTGGGGTTTTCCCCCGTCTTTTCGGTGACGTCCGTGTCTTTTCGGTGACGTCCGCGCTTGCATCCGGGTACTTCTATGTAGGTGTATAAAAGTGGGAATTTTTTGGGCATTGCTGCATTCATTGGCCTGCTTGACCTGACCAGCCTGAGCGTGCCTGACCAGCCTGAGCCTATCTGACGAGAGGAGCTACTTGCCTGAACCTCACCAGCCTATCTCACCATAGCAGCTACTTGCCTGACCAGCCTGAGCCAACAGTCATGGAGTCATCTCACCGAGCTAAGCTTCTACAGCACCGTATTCGCCTCGTTGATGAGATGCAGCATATGGCCGATATATGTGATCTGCCCATGGTGGAAAACATAATCACTAAACACATGGGGATAGATATCATGGCGGAGAAGACCTATATGGCACGAAACAGCACCAAGATGTTCACTTGCACAACTTGCCAGAAGCAGTTTACTCGCCCAGAAGATTTGCGACGGCACGAGTCCTCCATCCACAACGGCGCACGGTATACTTGCGCACGGTCATTTAATCGGGAGGATCCTTTACTGCGCCACGTACGCTCATTCCACGAGGGCGCGACGGAACAATGTAATGAATGTGGTCAACTCTTCAAACGACCCAGTCATTTAAGACGGCATCAGCGTTTGATTCATGCCCCGTCTCTACGGTTTGGGCGACAACTTCCCACTAAAGTGGCACCCAGGAGGGTCAGACCCAGTGAAGATGAGCCCGAGGAGACGATGCGATCACAGAGAGCCCGCCTGTACCCACAGTTCAGAAGAGCCTAGATATGCAGCCAGTCCCTAGCATTATTGTTGCTAGTCATACGCCTGACGACATCGAACATTTTCTGGAAGATGCAGTGGATGTTCCTAGCGATCTGTTACAGGACGCCGATCCAGTGAGTGACATCTATCGGCGCCAATGGCCCATGATACGGCACGTTTTCCACCGTGATCGCCCTATTCCAGATATCTACAATTTCCCACTCACCGACCTCACCCTTCCACGCAGCTACGTGGAAGCCATCTTCAATGACCAAGCTACGGTCTTCAAATTGAATGTCGCTTTCGGGTACATCTTACGTCACAAAGAGACGGACCAGTTACGGTATTATTATGCCAGTAATAACCGCCATGTGTTTGACCAGCCGTTCACCATCATTAACCGGGCGTCGCTAGAGACGATGCTGGAGAAACTGGACACCGTGGATCCCTTGAGATGGGCACATCGTGAACGCCCCAACACACAATGGGTCGTAGAGAGGGTCACCAATGTTACGTTCTTCGTTACCAAGCTGATCGACCACCCCCATCGGCAGAATGCGTCACCCTTGCACTGATGAATAGCATAACATGCCGTATATACTATCTATGTCTACATGCTCGTTGACTTGAGCTCAGTAAACATTAAATGTGACGGTGCGTTAAATAATAAAACATGGTGTTTGATATTTCAATTTGTTTTGCTGTGAACATACTAAACATACTCAGGGCGGCTCCCCCAGTCTGGGTATAATGTAACATTGGAGATAATAAACTGTATAAACATGGCTGAACTTGTTGTTATTCACGACAACCGCTTTCCGCTATACTTGGATGAAATATATACCCCGATGTGACATAGTGCCCTTGCACACTTTCGAAACTTCCCTTTAACCCGCGCGCGCGCGCTGCGGCCGGGCCGGGGAAATCTTGGATGTTGAAAATCCGGACCTTACGTGTAAGGGAAAAATTGGAACTCTTCTGGGTTCGGAGGTAGTTTTAGTGAAACCCGGAAGTGACGTCTCTGCGCAGAACCCACACCACCAAACCACAAACACGGGCCCATAGTGGTTGGTCAAACACACTGCCACGCACCCCCAAAATGCCTGCTTTCTATACAACGGCCAGACTACGCATGCGCAGACTCTTGAACACGGACGAACCATGAGCACAGTCGAATGCTCCTGCAGGAGAGCTTCAAAATAAGACCTCATACCACTCCATCGGACCCATGGTGACCCATGTCGGCGCCAAAATGTCTATTTCCATATACTTGGTATACTGCGCATGCGCAGAATGACGTCAGTTTTACGTCACATCCACCCCGTCGGATGCTGTTCCACGAATGCTTGACATTGATACCTCACTCGACCCCATCAGACCATTAGGGGCCTACCTAGACCCCAAAACGTCTATTTCCATACCCTTTTCCCACAATTCCCTGACTGCGCATGCGCAGAATGTTGACAACGGACGACCCACTAGTCCAGGCGGATGGTCCCTCACGAGAGCTTCACACTGATACCTCACACGACACCATAGTATCATTAGGGGCCCACCTGGACCCCAAAACGTCTATTTCCATACCCTTTTCTCACAATTCCCTGTGTGCACATGCGCAGAATGTTGACAGCGGCCGAGACACTAGCCCAGGCGGATGCTCCCTCACGACTGCTTCACATTGATATCTCATACGACTCCATCGGACCATTAGTGGCCCACCTAGACCGCAACACGTCTATTTCCACACCCTTTTCCCACAATTCCCTGTCTGCGCATGCGCAGAATGACGATATTCCAACCCCACACGCACCCCGTCGGATGCTCCTTCACGAATGCTTCACATTGATACCTCATATGACTCCATCGAACCAATAGGGGCTCCCCTAGATCCCAAAACGTCTATTCCATACCCTTGGTCTACCGCGCATGACGATATTTCCATCCCATCCCCACCCCATCAGATGCCCCTTCACGAATGCTTCACCTTGATACCTCATACGACCCAATCGGTACACTAGGGACCCCTCTCGCCCCTGAAGATTGCCGGAAAATGCCGGAGAGCTTGGGACTACTTTCTGTCCGCGGAGGCAGACCGCATCACCACCAGACCGCGTCATACATGACGTCACACTTGCGCAGAACACCGCCACAAAACCGCCACAAAATCTCATACCTGCGCACAACACTCCCGCGCACACCATTTTCTCGCGCATGCGCAGTGACGAGCCATTACGGTTAAATGCCCTTATACTACTACTGTCGTTTCCGTCCCATTTTATCATGTTTCATGCTTAACCATGGTGATAACTTGCACTGTTATGACAGTGACAATGTTTTCCTTCTTCACGTAGTGAGCAGTCATTATCTGACCTTCAAATTATGGAAGTAGGAGTATGTATGAATCATTTTGTTATGGCTTCTGTCAAACTTACTAAATATATGATAATACGTTTCAACATGCAGTTCTTTTAGAGAGAGAGAGGAAGAGAGAGAGAGAGAGAGATAGAGAAAGAGAGAGTTAAATTTACCAAACGGAAGTCAGTCTTAGTATATATCAAGAGAAATTATTATCTTAATAAACGCAGAAAGAATAGCATGGCCCTGGTGCCAAATGGTGTCATGCCTTTCAATAATAATTGTTTCTTTTTTATTTTTTTTTTGCGCTAAGTACAGATAAGAGCTTTTTACATTCTTATCATGTCAATTTTCTAATCACGGCCACCATTCACAGAGTATCCAGCTGTTCTTGTCTCCAAAGATATCTCCCTGGATTTCCCCTCAATGTAGGCCTATTTACTGATTCTATAAACTACGTCATGCATACCATCCCAGTAGGCCGATGGCGCTCCAAATTCCCCAAGTCTATTTTAGAATACGAGACAACTATTGATGCAGCTGCAGAAAGCATGGGATGAGGGTCGCTTAAATATTTTACTGACGTCTGCATCAACCTCAAAATTCCATCTCTCAGCTGCTCATTGACTTTTCGAGCTATACATGGGAATACCAATGTTTTTATCATTTTGTACACTGATCAATTAATAATTAGTGAAATAGCATGCGTTATATAATTGTTTGCTTACTATCGGCGTTTCCTGCTTCTCAGGTTTCTTTCACTAAATAATATGAAGATTAATCACTAACTTGAACAGTGACAAACCAGATGATCGGGGGAAAAATCCGAATGTCAATAAGAAATGTTCATGAAGCACTCCTGTGTAAAACAAATTAACATCGATTTACGCAGTTAAGGGGATTCACGTAGTTCAACTATGTTATATTGAATTACTAGTAAAAAAAATCAGATGTTTTGACATTGTAGTATTTTATATAAATCATTTTTGCATGAATGAGGGAATCTAATAAATAACATGGATTGCAATGGGTAATTAGGGTTCAATCAAAAATATGCATTCAATATGCTATCTTGGAAAAAAAATTAACATTATATTAGCTTATATATTTAACGCATTATGATTGACATGATAGCCACAAAGAATGGGTCCCTCGCCATGCCGATTTCTAGCAATAGGTCTAAGTGCCAAAATTGCATGTTAAAAGATCCAAAATCCAGGTCGGCCGAAAATCAAGTGTAAATTTGAGTTTCTTCTCTGTCAGACAGCTGAAATTTTAGCGGTTGATAACAGTTTTGAGTGATATTCTAGGTTCATTTTCAGACTTCCAGTAAACGAAAGGTAACGAAACCCCTAAATCTGAAGTGGAAACTAGCTTAGTTGCTCAGTTACTAAATAGACGACACAGCATTCAATAGACAGCCGTCGTCCATATTCGAATATACGCGTCAGATCCGACAATCATTAGCCAGCCATCCTCAATAACAAAAACTTCATATATGACACTTTTTTGAATATAATATTAAGACTACTGATCAGCGATACCGATTTGATATTCTCGGAACATCATGATGTCTTGCCGGCATCACTGAAAACTGTTGACCGCTTCTCTATTGCAGGAAACTAGCCCATGACTGGGTTTTTTGGGGGTTTTGGGATTTTGGTTTTTTGTTTTTGTTTGTTTTTTGGGGGTTTTTTTGCTGTTGTTTTTTTTTGTTTTTTTGTTTTTTTAATTTGGGTCTAATGCTTTTATATGGAATATAAAATAGGTCTTTGGATTATGGACGAGGGATTATTTAATGGACGAGGGCTGAATAATGAATAACGGACCAGACGCTTGTAACCAATGATGCCGGACTCATGCCATCAAACCCGTATCACTGACTAGCATTCTTCAATCCAAATGAGCTCCCATATCGGTTATACTGTATCTCAGTCACTCTCTGACTCCGTGTATTTTGACACAATGACATGTTAATATCTTTTATTGTTATACATGTAATATATATGTGACAACAAAAACACCATGCCCTCTGTGATGCATCAATGGCTTTTCTCTAGTGGAAAACCAACTTGTGTGTATTCAACTGTATGCCTACATTGATACAATATTAATACAATTTCGATATTTGGGCATAATTCGGGATACGACGCCAATAATTTTGAATCTTGGATCCTCAGGTTGAGAGAAAAGGATATGTAACGTTAATATGCGAAAAAGTATTTTGTGTGTGACGTATAAAGCTGGTTTTATTTTTCAATCCAAAAATGATATTTTCCTTCAAGTAAAAACAATGAAATATGAGCATCGGAAATATTACGATGGTCAGTTGCATAAAAATGAATTTATGATTGATCAAAATGTGCACCGTGAAAAAAAAGATTTACAAAATAGATTTTCTCATCTAAACGTCACATATGCTTTCTAGACTGCCCCGAATCAAGCTACAACAGGGCAATATTCTTCTGACACCATTCGAATGCAGTCTGCTTAAATACTGATTCTCGAGTTGGAAGTCCTACATCGATAATTAGGGGTTAGGCGCCAACCTCCATTCTATAGAATAATGAATGTTATTTTCGGTTGCCCAGAAACTAGAAGTTTACTTCCGGTGTTTCCATAATCCCGACTATCTACCATTGTATAATATGGATTATCAGAAATCAGGCGTAGTAGAAACAACATTGGGGAGACTGGTAATCAATACCATCATGATAACACCTTCCTCGCTCCTACAGTCACCGAGCACCATTTCAAAGATCACGTCAATCCCCCCCCGCCCAGTGGCATGGACGCACGCACTCACGCACGACTCCTTCCATACTACATCCCAGTGGCATGGACATACGCACAGTTCTTTAGCAACTACTTAGTATGTAGCTAACTCTCATTATCAGTTGTCAGGTCGCCAGTTAATGTCGTAATTGCGTCATTAGCATACGACTCTGCATGTAGAGTCAACCGCTATTGTCGCAATTGGGACATTAGCTGGAGTCGACCACATCATATGTGATATATTTTTGCCTCAAATAATTACTGGTTTCCAGTTGCGACAATAAGCGTCAACATGTTCGTTACCATTTTTTTAGTGCAAGATTCGCCTCCTATTGTCACAAAAAAATGTATTTGAACAAAAGATATATAGTTTCTTGCAAGAGAAAACGGTCAACAATTTTTAATCATGCCGTCAACACCTGAAATATATATGTCGTCTACTCCGTTCAACTGACATGTATCGTACATTTATCGTGTTTTGGGGTTTGTTTTTTTCAAATGAATTCCGCTTCTCTCTTTCAACATTGTTTTCATAATATCTTCATTTTCTGAAATCTTTTTAGCGCTATCATCATTATACCTTGTGGATGACGGTTTTATGAATTTCAAAATGATCAAATTGTTGAACACCAGCCCGTATACATGTGTATTATTCTATTATTAATTTAGCTTTTTGAGTTGTTTGAATATTGGTTTAAAAATTGCAGCGCTAAGGTTTAGAATCAGGTGATCGATGAAGAGTTGGTTGGTTTATTTTTAGATGACCTACTCCAGCTTCCGAATCCCGGTTTAACTCTCTGTTGCATTCATATTGATTCACTGGGACTGGGAATTCCCCGTTTATGTTTTTCTTCGGTGCCAGCTGTTTATACACTAATGTTATATTTTGTGTGACCCATTTGTTTCTCGGATTTCCCAGAATCTCGAATTTCTAACATTGATGGATAATCTGGATAGGCCTACGTGAAGGTCAGAACTGACGAATTCAATCAGCCTTTTGCACATTATTGAGAAAACAAATAAGAGCCTGTCCGTGCAGGGATCCGTGACTTCAGGAGGAAGGAGAGAGTTTGGTTTAATGTTATTTCACTCATATAATTTCATTCATATAGTGACAGCCAGTTTGAATGGTGGGGTTGCCGAAGTACCCGGAGAGAACCACCGCTCGTGACTTCAGCAGATCAGCTAGTTCGTATAATTTCACTTTGCACTATCTATTAACACAGGAGAACATTTTGAATGGTGATAACAGACAAAATTTTATACACGTGTACTATATTTTCTCAGCATTCAAAGAAAGTGTCATTATTCTTAGAATGATGTATATATTTGTGAATATTACATGAAAATATGCCAGCTATCACCAGTTCAAAATACTCTCCTCGGTTAATAGATAGTGCAAAGGGAAATTATACGAACCAGTAGCTGATCAGCTGAAGTCAGGGGGCACTGCACAGATATGCTCCTCTTTGTTCTCTAAATAATGTGCAAAATGCGGATTACAGGGCTGTTTCTGTCGGTTCTGGCACGATACCATCTTTACCTTCGTCCTATACCTGATTATTGATGAGCACGTGCTTTTTTTTCAAAACTTTTGGGCCGGTACACTTTGGTGCACAGACAAAAGGCACTTCCCCTGTACATAGAACAAAGTTGTCAATTTCGACAGCCGTCGGCCATGCTAATACTGTTATATGAATTAGATATTTAGATAATGAACACGGAAATTCTTTAATGGACGACGACTGAATATTGATTGAATGACGGACTAGACGCTTGTTTATGGAGAGTTTCCGTGATAGTTATCGCCTGAGGTTGAGGTGGGTATGCGAAAAGAACACCTAGCTCGAGACCAGGTATTGTTTCGACCGAGGTGGACAACACCACACTCCAAATAAAATGGACAGGAAATAAAATGACCCCTTGCATTAGTTTGCGAATTCGTCCCTCCGCAGGTGTACTTGTTTTTGTTGGAACATATTTTTAATCTCATAAATTGTTCATTGTTGCATAAACGAACATACCACATACTATTCTGTCATCCTGCGAAAACTTGGTTGCATGACATGCAAATGAGTTTTATTATAAGCAGGCAAAGTAGGCTGTACAGCATATTTTTCAATGCTTACCGTTATCATAGATTCCTATTGCCATTTGAAATTTAACGACAGAAATATAGTTCTCGAGAGAAATGAGGGAGAGATCAGGTGAAGAAGGTCAACTGTCAGCATGGTCATATGGACAATTATGTTGTGTTAAGGTTCAAACTACAACCTCCTTAATAACATACCTTAATCCCAGACCCCTCTAACAGACCCCCATCTTCACAACGTCAAGGTTTCTTTTTGAGCCAAAGGCGAAAGCTTCGCCGTCTTGCATAGCAGACCTCGTTCCGCCCACTTTCAGTGTTTTCCGCAGTTGCCTGCATGGCCGGTTTGAGGATATTTGATGGCAGATGAATACGTATATTTTCAATAAATTAATAAATTTAATAAGCTTAAATGTAATTATTTTTCTTCAAATTCTGTTTCTTTTTCTCTCGTCACGGTCGTGATAAACAACTGATCCGAGTGATCAATATACACAGGATGTTGCTTATTCGGATTGGTTGAAAGAATATAGTCGCGTTTCCTTTGAACTCGATCCATTATCATGTCCCTTGTTTAGCCACAGGGGCTCGTTACCGTTATTAATTGGTTAATTAGGTTGATTACAGGGGGGGGGGTCGAGGTAGGGAATATTTCCTACCTCCACCTCCCCCCCCCCATTCCACAACTGTAATCAACCTAATTAACCAATTAACAACGGTAACGAGCTCCTGTGTGTTTAGCGAGGATGACAGACCCAGACATTGGACGTGAGATAGGATGTGTCATCCCACATTCAAGGCGATAAAGCAGAATTTCCAATGAATCAGTATGCAATACTCCTATGTATTGAAATCCAGTCTTCAGCAAATAGTTTCATTCATTCAACGTCGATTTGCCTGTCGGCTCACTGAGCAGTTTCCAGGTCAGAAACCACTAAATAATCGCCTTACTTAATATGTAGTAAATTGGCTGAGCACATGTTGAGAAAACTATATTCCCTAATATTAACCGCCATAAATGACCAACCACACCAGGTAGTCTGGCCTTTCCGCTCAAACAGAAACAAAATCCAGTACGAGCCATCCCGTCAGACACCCTGACGGCAAATTTCGAAGAGACCAATCAAATCAAATTAGATTTTTTTTTTTTCAATTAAAATTTGAAAAGATGGTTTTCATATATTTGAGAGTCAAATATTATAGAAATATTTTAAAATACGTCACAGACCATTTCTGGTCCAGTCAGATATAATGGACAATCAATGTTCGCCGAAAGTCAAGTCCTGATAATAATCTTAAACCCAGAAAATTTAATGCTGATTTGTGACCTCCAATCGGCAGCGGGATATTATCATCCTGTAGATCGTTCTCGATCGTTCAGCAGAGTCAGCACAGAGTTGCCTCCCTTTAAATTGTTTTCCTTTCCGATTATTGAATATTAGGAACTCCAGGGACATTTGGACGTATACCTTTACAAGTATGACAAAGAGTGACAAAGTATGACAATATTCCACAAGGACCTGCATACGGCGTATACATATCTGGCCTGATAGAATTTGTTAGATCCTGAGAAAATTGTGACGATTTTAATCAAAGCCACTGAACATTTTTGAAGAAATTTGTCAAACAAGGCAAAACTAGCAAACACCTTCATTCAAAGTTTATAAAATTCTCTGATAAATATCGTACACTGACGGCAAAAAGCGATCGTATCGTGCAAGGTCTATGGCGCTACGTTTCGTAACCTGTGTCTAATTCTGCTTAACCCGGGGCTGTAGTCCGTTTGAACGTCATGTGTTTTAAATCTCCATGATATTCAAATTGTGAAATATCGATTCTGGGCCACCATATAAATGCATAAAAGATATGTAAGATGTCGATTCTTGAACACCATATAAATGCATAAATTTCGACTTTTTCATTTACCAATTTTATATAAATCTGCGTGCATGCAACCTTGATATTGTGATGTGTTTTGACAAAGCTATTTCCGAAATACTATTCCATGACTCTTTAGGTCGGTTATTGCAAACACAACTATTTGTGAGAATCAGTTATGTAAGTTCAAATTTACAGGATAACATAGAAACCGCTTATGTAAGTGTAATGATTTAACCTTGGTTTTGACGAATCAATTTATATAATGCGACAGTTTTGTGATCTGCCTGTCATAATTGTACCGAATTTGTAAGGACATTTATGCCGGGTTAAATTGTCTAGCTTTGTATATAACGGAATGAACGGCACATATAGTCAGGCTAGTAACACCAGGTCTCCCTGATGGCCAGTACCGTCAGGTCTCACAGAGGCTCATGTCTCCGATAATAGTTATTGTTATCTCCAGTTCCGAAAATGACTGTTTACAGAATGGTCTGATGTTGATGAAGTTATGCTAGTCTGCCTGCCAAATGATGCCGGTCATTCCTAAGTTAGGTGGAATGAATTTACAATAAATCGGCTTAATATTCAACAGACATTGAACTTCGTTTTCGTTGTATCCTCTCTCACTTAAACAGGTTGTCATGACTTCGAGAAATCTCAGAAGCCGGACCGTGGAAACTATTATTGTACAACCTCAAATTTCATAATGGCTTCGTTGCCAGGATAAAGAATGCAAATTTCCTAATGGCGAGCGTTGCTTTCGGATAAAGACAATTTTCTTTTGGATACAACTACAAGATCTTGAGAAAACAGATTTAGACGATCGAACGAGGACATTGAGAGTACTAATTTTTGGACAGAATGGCTGAGCCAGAAAAACTGCAAGAGCTCCAGACCATTGCTCAAGGCATCACGAAACTTGTGGACATTTTGTGAACTGATATTCAAGCCAAGGACAATTGTCAATTACAAAGAGAACAGGTAAAGGACCTTCCTTCCTTTTTGCACCTGCTGAGGTATAGCAGACGGTAATTAAGTCACCCAGACGGGGACGGTGACTGACGAAAACATTTGGTGCCCTTGTTTGTTGGCTATTGTGAAATGTGCGACCCTGTTCAACGCCTCCTTGATCTGCCTTGTAATTTTGACTCGAAGGAATTCCAAACTGATGTCCACAACTGCCATGAGTGATGTCCATCTCATTGATAAGATTTCGACCCAAACACCGTTCATCCTATAACAGCGACATGTTTCTCCTCTTCCTTGGTGACGTGACAGCGTGTGCCAGAAACTTCTGGAACGAGTCCATTCCGTGGAAACAGTATATACAGGTACAGTTTGATTCGTTCTACTTAACAGAGCCTTGTAAATGGCCATAGTGATTGAAAACATAACTGTGTTGTGATATATTTTCTGCCTGGACTTCCCTGAACTTTCTGTCTGGCGTTGTGAAGTTTCCACTGATTGACAATAGTGCGTGTGATGAACAGTGCGTAATTTACAGAACTGGGTCGAGCCCTAACGAACTCAAAGACATTGTACTCTTATAACTTTCTTGGGACATTTTGGACTGAATCCCCAAACATGTTGGTAACATGTATCGAACAATCATGGTATATGTGCTATGGTAATACCTTATATGAACTGTTGACATCTTTCGTATATTGTGCACGTTTTGTTAATTATTGATAATGCTGCATGCCCAGTGAAGTTGATAAATCAATGATGAAACTGATAGATTGAATGAACCTTTGTGACTGATAAATTTAGTGATTTGCAGATTGATAAATCTAGCCTTTGAAGTTTGTACGAGAATCTTGTAATGTGGATCCACAATGATTTTTATTATTAGGTTATTTATCGCGATCAGTTTCCATAATAGCTAGTGTAGCTGGTGAGCTAAACACTTAATGCAATTTGAGCTAAATGAAACTAAGATTATCGCGTATACACTGAGTACATGTACGTACTAGTGGTTATAGCATATGCATGCTTGGTATAGGCTGTGAAAGCCTGGTGGGTGTTGGCTGATGTGCCCCCACAATTCCTGATTAGGCCATAGAAGCCTGGATATTTGGTTATTTGTTTTTTGTATTGTTGTTTGGATCCTCAGATATAAGTCTAAGATGTTGGATGACAAATTGGTTTCAATTAACACGTATTGACAACTTCGTTAAGTGTAATACATATTGTGTCTATGTCAACCATAAACTTCTAGCTTTCATAATGATTTCTCTTGCACTGAATTGGTATGATTTTTCTTGCACTGAACTGGTATATTAATTCTGTTTCGAAAAAAATTGCTTCTGTTTGTTCTGATTGACATTATCTTGCATGTAGGTTGGAGTTTTGACATTATGATACAGATAAATGTTATTTGTTTTGATTTTCATGAACATGTAATGTGTTGATAAATTATTTTGGATTTGAAGCTAATGTATGAATTTTCCAGCAATTGTTTTGATATTGTGTTTTGAGCACATTGTTTTACAAGCGTCTAGACCGTCATTCATAATTCAGCCGTCGTCCATTAGAGAATATCCGCGTCCATAATCCAAAGACCTATTCCGTATTCCATATAACAGTATTAGCACCAAATTCAAAAAGACAATCATAGTACATCAACATAGGCTTGTTTCCTGCAAGAGAGAAGCGGTCAACAGTTTTCAATGATGCCGGCAAGACATCATGATGTTCCAAAAATATCAAATCCGTATCGCTGATCAGTATTCTTAATCCAAAATATTCGTTGTAAATTCGTCTTCTAAAGAATGATGTATCTCAGTCACGCTTTGATTGTGACTGTTCATACGAGTACCATGAGGATCTTGAAGTACATGGGTTCATACGGCCCCTAGCCCCGGGTTAAGCGGAATTAGACACAAGTTACGAAACGTAGCGCCATAGATCTTGCACGCTACGTTCGTATTTTGCTATCAGCATGCGATATGTATCGCCAAATTTGAGAAACTTTGAGTGGAGGCGCTTGGTGGAATAGCCCTGTTTTATAAGTTTCTGCAACAATGTTTTGTGACGTTGATTAAAATCGTCACATTTAACACAGGATCTAGCAAATGCTACTAAGCGAGATATGTATACGCCATATGCAGGTCCCACTGGAATATTACTGTCCAGAAAGGGATAATTTACGATGTCGAAATTGTAATCATCTCTTTTGTCATAAAGTCGACGAGAGAGAATGCCCGCTTCATTTTTATCTCGCCTTACGAAATAAAGGGGAGATATTGTGAGAGGGGGAAAGAGGATGTCGTCGTCGGTGTCGGTGTCGGTGTCGGTGTCCCCTGCCTGGAAATGAATGGGTTTTTGGTTTAGTAAGTTAAAAAAAAATCTAGAAAAATTAGAAAAAATCTAAAAAAATATGGGGGGTGGGTATGCCACCTGGGGGTACTACCCCTGGGGTGCTCTAATGTTAAAATCCCTATGAATGAGTTTTGCGTTTAGCTGAATTGCACATGTACATCTGTACTTGGAAAGTTTCTTGCAGTTGTCAGCTGTCATTGGATGATTATGAAATTGGTACACATGTTTCTTATGATTAGAGGATGTAGCTGTCCTATTTTTGAGAAGAAATATTAATTTTTCTCCAAATTATGACAAATGAATAGTTTTCTGTTTAGGTAAATTGTACATGCAGGCCTCTACATGTATACATATACATGTACATGGTAAGTTTGCTCCAGTTGTCAGCTGTCATTGGATGATTATGAAACTTGGTACACATGTTTCTTATGATTAGAGGATGTACCTGTGCTATTTTTGACAAGAAATATTAATTTTTCTCCAAATTATGGCAAATGAATGAGTTTTCTGTTTAGGTAAATTGTACATATACATGTACGTGGTAAGTTTGCTCCAGTTGTCAGCTGTCATTGGATGATTATGAAACTTGGTACACATGTTTCTTATGATAAGAGGATGTACCTGTGCTATTTTTGAGAAGAAATATTAATTTTTCTCAAAATTATGGCAAATGAAGAGTTTTCTGTTTAGGTAAATTGTACATGTAGGCCTCTACATGTGTACATATACATCTACATGGTAACTTTGCTCCAGTTGTCAGCTGTCATTGGATGATTATGAAACTTGGTACACATGTTTCTTATGATTAGAGGATGTACCTGTGCTATTTTTGACAAGAAATATTAATTTTTCTCCAAATTATGGCAAATGAATGAGTTTTCTGTTTAGGTAAATTGTACATATATATGTACATGATAATTTTGCTGCAGTTGTCAGCTCTCATTGGATGATTACGAAACTTGGTACACATGTTTCTTATGATTGGAGGATTTACTTGTGCTATTTTTGAGATGAAATATTAATTTTTCTCCACCTTATGGCAAATGATTGAGTTTTGCGTTTAGCTGAAGTGCACATGTACATCTGTACACCACAGTTTGCTGTAGTTGTCAGCTGTCATCGAATGGTTATGAAACTTGGTACACATGTTTCTTATGATTAGAAGATGTACCTGTGATATTTAGGAGATGAAATATTAATTTTTGTTCAAATTTTGAGGGTTTTGTCTTAATATGCCAATAATAATGTACATGTATACATGTACACCTGTACATGGAAAGTTTTCTGAAGCTGTCAGCTTTCATTGGATGAGTTTGACACTTGCTACCCAAGTTCAATGTGATTCAAAGATGTGCATGTGCTATTTAAGAAATATGACATTAAATATGAATTTTTTTCCTAATTATTGCAGTTTAGACTTTGTATCTTTCCATTGATAAGGTTTTTGTTGGGCAAAAATTTACAGGTAGATCTGTACATGGAAAGTTTGTTGAACCTTTCGTGGGATGATTATAAAACTTTGTGGATATGTTTCATGTTTTCCTAGGTCACAGCTCTCCCGCAGTAATCCCAAATGGCATTGGCCTATCCAGCAGTATTGCCATACGGGACTGACCTTTCCAGCTGTAATCCTAGACCGAACTGGTCTATCAAGCAGTAATCCCATTTGGGACTGGCCTATTCATCAGTAATCTCACACAGGACTGACCTATCCAGCAGTAATCCCAATGGCACTGGGCTATCCAGCAGTAATGCCACACGGGACTGACCTATCCAGCAGTAATCCCAGACCGGACTAAACTATCCTGCGATAATCCCACATGGGACTGGCCTATCCAGCAGTAATTCCACACGGGACTGGCTTATGCAGCAGTAATCTCTCATGGGACTGACCTATCCAGATGTAATATGACACTGGATTGCAATTTGCAGCAGTAATCCCACATGGCACTGACCTATCCAGCCATAATTTTACATGGGACTGACCTATTCCGCTGTAATCCCACACAGGTTTAGCCTATCCAGCAGTAATCCCACACGGGACTGGCCTCCTCAGCCATAATCCCACACAGGATTGCCGTATGCAGCAGTAATCCCACACGGGACTGCCTATGCAGCAGTAATCCCACACGGGACTGTCATATCCAGCATTAATCGCATACGAGACTCACCTATCCAGCAGTAATCTCAGACAGGACTGGCCTATCCAGCAGTAATCCCACTTGGGACTGGACTATCCAGCATTAATCCCACAGGGGACTATCCATCAGTAATAACATGGGACTGGTTCACCCAGCAGTAATCCTACACAGGACTGGCCTATCCAACAGTAATCTCACATGGGACTGAACTATCCAGCAGTAATCTCACACTGGACTGCCCTATGTACCAGTAATCCAACGGCACTGACCTATCCATCCTACATGGGATTAACTTTTGCCAGTAATCCCACATGGGACAGATGTTATTGTCTGTACCAGATAAGTCTATTCCAGACATTATTGTCTGTACCACATCACCTATTCCAGACCTTATTGTTTGCTCTACATGTATGCTTTCAATACTGCTGCACCTTTGGCGGATGACCCCGAAAGGCGAGATGTTGGGGTTCTCAGAACGCTTGTTATAGAGATATACTAATTGTGCACCCCTGTTGGCTGACCTGTATCTGTTCTCTTATGAATATGACTATATGCAGGCGCTTTCAAAAACCGATCCATTCAAAGCCCGTTCCTTCTCATTCACCAAACGCTATATAGACGATCTTCTCGCTGTGGATAATCGCTATATAAATGACGCAGTGAAGGATATATATCCACCTTCACTGGATTTGAAGGAAGGCTTCTAGCCTACAGGCACATCATATTTAGATCTCTATCTCTATAAAAATGAAGCGGGCATTCTCTCTCGTCGACTTTATGACAAAAGAGATGATTCCAATTTCGACATCGTAAACTATCCCTTTCTGGATAGTAATATTCCAGTGGGACCTGCATATGGCGTATACATATCTCGCTTAGTAGCATTTGCTAGATCATGTGTTAAATGTGACGATCTTAATCAACGTGACAAAACATTGGTGCAGAAACTTAAAAAACAGGGCTAATCCACCAAGCGCCTACACTCAAAGTTTCTCAAATTTGGCGATACATATCGCATGCTGATAGCAAAATACGAACGTAGCGTGCAAGATCTATGGCGCTACGTTTCGTAACTTTGTGTCTAATTCCGCTTAACCCGGGGCTAGGGGCCGTATGAACCCATGTACTTCAAGATCCTCATGGTACTCATATGAACAGTCACAATCAAAGCGTGACTGAGATACATCTTTTTTTAGATGATGACTCTATAACGAATATTATGGATTAAGAATACTGATCAGCGATACGAATTTGATATTTTGGAACATCATGATGTCTTGCCGGCATCATTGAAAACTGTTGACCGCTTCTCTCTTGCAGGAAACAAGCCTATGTTTATGTATACTATGATTGTCTTTTTGAATTTGGTGCTAATACTGCTATATGGAAAATGGAATAGGTCTTTGGATTATGGACGCGGATATTCTCTAATGGACGACGGCTGGATTATGAATGACGGACTAGACGCTTGTAATAGATATAAATATGATGTGCCTGTAGGGCTATCTGTAGTTTCCTTCAAATCCAGTGAAGGTGGATATATATCCTTCACTGCGTCATTTATATAGCGATTATCCACAGCGAGAAGATCGTCTATATAGCGTTTGGTGAATGAGAAGGAACGGGCTTTGAATGGATCGGTTTTTGAAAGCGCCTGCATATAGTCATATTCATAAGAGAACAGATACAGGTCAGCCAACAGGGGTGCACAATTAGTACCCAATGGAATACCTATATGCTGCTGATATATTGTGTTGCCAAATTTCACATAGATATTTTTAATGAGAAATTCAAGCAACTCTATAAACAAAGAAACATCCCATGAATGATATCTCTTGTATGTAGTAGAGCTAAAGAATGCTTTATGGCTTCTGACATTAATATATCTACGATCAGTTTTCTTGAAAACAGATACTATTAATGAACTTAGACGGTCAATAAGGTCCTGATGAGGGATTGCAGAATAGAGAGTCGAGAAATCCCATGTGGATACAAGTTTGTACGGTATGTGACCTTTAGCATCAAGTTCCTCCGTAAGACATTTTGAGTTTTTCAATATCCACATACATTCAACGCTTTCAAATTTCAAGTTCTTAGAAATAATGGCGCAATACCTTTCCCAAAATGCGTTTACCTCCTGAAGGGCCCTCGTCAATAGGGTTGAAAGAAGCTTGGTGGTGCAGCTTCTAGAACCAGCTATGAATCTAGCTTTGTATGGTGATTTATGCATTTTGGGAGTCCAGTATAGTTTTGGTATGTCGTTATGATTGGCTGGAAGACAAATACCTCTTTCCCTGAGAAACTTTTTGTGATTGTTAAATAAATCTTCCAGAGTAAATGCAGTTTGGGAGTAAGTAGACGTATTTGATGAAGATACGTCTACACTCAATTCTTTAACCAGCACCTGGTAATAGTAATATTTACATATGAATATTATATTATTCGGAGCTTTGTCTGCTGGGACTATGACGAATTTACTCTGGAAATTTGCTAGAACTTCTTGCGAATTGAGGTTTCTCAGTACTTGTTTTGCTTGGGGAAGAGTACTTCTGTCAATATGGCGGATTGTTTCAACCACCTTGCTCTTGGTGAGGTCCAGCCAATCAGCGAGTACTGTAGGTTCAACCTTTTCTCGCTTAGACCAATCAATAACGTACTGTTCCAATGCAGACAGGACTATCTTCTGGTCGGCCTTCAGATTTATTCTTATTGGCTCTCTATATTTAGGTCCTTTCATGTCGACACTTGTCAGTGACTAGCACGTGTCTCACATACCTAGAGTACTTTCATTGAGAAATGATAGTAAATATGGCCTTATGACCTTACGCAATGAATATGGACTACGGTAATTGAATAAATTGTTTCTGGTATTCGACCGATATTTCTGATAACAACCTTGGCTATTCATAATGGACTATTCTTTCACGTTTTGCAATTATTCTTGCTGCCTTACGCATTTTGTGTTTATACTTTGAGATGAATGAACGATCTTCGTTCGTATCTTTCATCTTCCATTGTTGGATGATATGTGAAATATCGATTCTGGGCCACCATATAAATGCATAAAAGATATGTAAGACGTCGATTCTTGAACACCATATAAATGCCTAAATTTCTACTTTTTCATTTACCAATTTTATATAAATCTGCGTGCATGCAACCTTGATATTGTGATGTGTTTTGACAAAGCTATTTCCGAAATACTATTCCATGACCCTTTAGGTCGGTTGTTGCAAACACAACTATTTGTGAGAATCAGTTATGTAAGTTCAAATTTACAGGATAACATAGAAACCGCTTATGTAAGTGTAATGATTTAACGTTGGTTTTGACGAATGAATTTATATAATGCGATAGTTTTGTGATCTGCCTGTCATAATTGTACCGAATTTGTAAGAACATTTATGCCGGGTTAAATTGACATTGTAACGTCTAGCTTTGTATATAACGGAATGAACGGCACATATAGTCAGGCTAATAACACCAGGTCTCTCTGAAGGCTAGTAACACCAGGTCTCCCTGATGGCCAGTACCGTCAGGTCTCACAGAGGTTCATGTCTCCGATAATAGTTATTGCTATCTCCAGTTCCGAAAATGACTGTTTACAGAATAGTCTGATGTTGATGAAGTTGTGCTAGTCTGCCTGCCAAATGATGCCGGTCATTCCTAAGTTAGGTGGAATGAATTTACAATAAATCGCTTAATATTCAACAGACATTGAACTTCGTTTTCGTTGTATCCTCTCTCATTTAAAGAGGTTGTCAAGACTTCGAGAAATCTCAGAAGCCGGACCTTGGAAACGACTATATGCGTTACAACATCTTAAAGATCACGTGCACAAGCCCTGTCGTCTTAAAGACCTCAAATTTCATAAAATGGACAGGCACAATCAAAGCGTGATTAAGATAAAACATTCCCTAGAAAACGACTTGGCAATTCATTTGGACGAATAATACTGATCAGTGACAAGGATTTTATGTAAAGATTATCATGTTGAATTGCTGTCTTGCTGTCATCATTGAAAACTGTTGACCGTTTCTCTCTTGCAGAAAACTATCTTTTTTCTTTATTTCATGCATATTTGAAAATGATGCTAATTGCAGGAAAAAGATCTTTCAATTATAGCCACGAAAATTCTTTTGTGGACGACGGTCGAATATTGAATGCCGGATCTGACTCCTAGAATTTACATACAATCTTCGCGAAAATTATTAGTGCACCAGAAAAAGTTTCAAAAGATATCCTCCGATTTCGCAGACTGACAGTAGACAATTAGCGGCTGTTCTCATCCAAGCAGATAGAGTGTAGATCAAGGCTCAATAAAATATAGGTAATCCTTTGGCAATTCTCGTTATGTCCGAAAAAAATATTAGCAAAATCAATCTATTTTCGCCAGAAAGGCCTTGAAAGGCATCAACCATTTTGACCAAATAAAGTATTATTTGCGATTTGCTGACTTGTTCTCCTTAAAGTTAAAAAAAAATATTTATGAAGCCATCTTAGTTTGTTTTTGGGGTGAAGGAAGGCACATGAACGAAGTGTGGGGCTGCCTATATTAGTCTGAAACAACACTGCCAGAACGATATGGTACAGACGCGACACACCATATCAAGTGTGTGGTACAGACGCGACAGACCATGTGTATGGTACAGACGCGACAGACCATATCAAGTGTGTGGTAGGCTACAGATGCGACAGACCATATCAAGTGTCTGGTACAGACGCGACAGACCATATCAAGTGTGTGTAGACGCGACAGACCATATCAATTGTTTGGTACAGAGGCGATAGACCATATCAAGTGTGTGGTACAGACGGGACCGACCATATCAAGTGTGAGGTACAGACGCGACAGACATATCAAGTGTGGTAATTATACGCGACAGACCATATCAAATTGTGTGGTAGGCTACAGACGCGACAGACCATATCAAGTGTGTAGTAGGCGTACGGACGCGACTGACCATATCAAAAGTTGTGTGGTACGGAGCGCGACCAGACCATATCAAGTGTGGAAAGTACAGACGCGACATACCATATCAATTGTGGTCAGAAGAAGCATCAATACCATGGTCAAGCAGCGATTCGGGCAAAATGTGGTCTGTGTCGCATATGAACCATGGAAATTATGGTCAAATTGACCAAATCGTTTAACGAGAGATCCTGAAGGATCTTGGCGCCCACCATTGTCTGATAATTGTAAGCTAATGACAAGAGGATCTTTTTGTCCATTGTTACTAGGAACAAGCAATTGATTTGTAATTTTGTTTACAGAATTTCGAATCTGAGTGAAAAAGATCGAAAAAGGGACACTGGAAAACACCAAGATATCTTTCTAAGTTTCAGGAGTTTCAAGATTTCTAGAAACTGTACTTATGTCGGTTGTTATAGTACAAGACTACAAGTTAGTCTGAAAGTGAATGTACATGTACAAAGGATCCTTCGTCTTCATTTCGTAGTATTTTTTTATTTTTATTTTTGCACGTGTCATCATTGGGTACTGGAAGCGAAGACAAATATCTCTTTGACACTTTGGCATGAGCTATGAAACATACTTAAGATTTTATAATTAGGAACGAATGCTAATTCTGTTCTGTTTACTGGGCTAGTTTGAGACATATCTTTTAAGATACCATGCTAGAAAATAGTAAGATGGTACAATACTTAATACTGAAGGGATCCGGTCCACGCAGTAAATTTGAAACTTCGAAAGTGTCTGAATCCTGATTAACTACCTTGGATCGAAACATGCAGTAGTCTACAGTTGTCGAGTTGTGATGTTGTGTCACAAGAGTGACGTCCCTTCATGTAGCCGACCCCCGGCAGACGAAACGGTGGGACAGTTCACTTGCAAACTGCATGGACTAAAGAAAACTCGAAGAAATAATTTTTAATTCCGAATTATTTGAACTCCTTGATATGGAAGGTGAAGGTACGGATATTCTCTATAGTCAATATATAGAATATGCCCCACCGTTTCATCCGCCGACTCTTGTGATGCAACGTCACAACTCCGAAATACCGTATTAATTTGAAGCGTAACTTGGATTTTCGAATCGGACCAAAAAAGGCATCTTGAACAACTAGGCCCCATGTGGGACCTGTGTACCAAATTTCAGAAAGATCCATGCAGTACTTCTTGAGAAATCACGATAACACATGAAGGCACATGAACTAAGTATGGGGCTGCCTATATTAGTCTGAAACAACACTGCCAGAACGATATGGTACAGACGCGACAGACCATATGAAGTGTGTGGTACAGACGCGACAGACCATGTGTATGGTACAGACACGACAGACCATATCACGTGTGTGGTAGGCTACAGACGCGACAGACCATATCAAGTGTCTGGTACAGACGCGACAGACCATATCAAGTGTGTGTACAGACGCGACAGACCATATCAATTGTTTGGTACAGACGCGACAGACCATATCAAGTGTGTGTACAGACGCGACAGACCATATCAATTGTTTGGTACAGAGGCGATAGACCATATGAAGTGTGTGGTACAGACGGGACCGACCATATCAAGTGTGAGGTACAGACGCGACAGACCATATCAAGTGTGTGGTACAGACGCGACAGACCATATCAAGTGTGTGGTAGGCTACAGACGCGACAGACCATATCAAGTGTGTAGTAGGCTACGGACGCGACTGACCATATCAAGTGTGTGGTGCAGACGCGACAGACCATATCAAGTGTGTGGTACAGACGCGACATACCATATCAATTGTGGTCAGAAGAAGCATCAATACCATGGTCAAACAGCGATTCGAACCCAAAATGTATGGTCTGTCGCATATGAACCATGGAAGTTATGGTCAAATTGACCAAATCGTTTAACGAGAGATCATGAAGGATCTTGGCGCCCACCATTGTCCGATAATTGTAAGCTAATGACAAGAGGATCTTTTTGTCCATTGTTACTAGGAACAAGCGACTGATTTGTAATTTTGTTTACAGAATTTCGAATCTGAGCGAAAAAGATCGAAAAAGGGACATTGGAAAACACCAAGATATCTTTCTAAGTTTCAGGAGTTTCAAGATTTCTAGAAACTGTACTTATGTCGGTTGTTATAGTACAAGACTACAAGTTAGTCTGAAAGTGAATGTACATGTACAGAGGATCCTTCGTCTTCATTTTGAAGTATTTTTTTATTTTTATTTTTATTTTTGCACGTGTCATCATTGGGTACTGGAAGCGAAGACAAATACCTCGTTGACACTTTGGCATGAGTTATGAAACATACTTAAGATTTTATGATTAGGAACGAATGCTAATTCTGTTCTATGTACTGGGCTAGTTTGAGACATATCTTTTAAGATACCATGCTCGAAAATAGTAAGATGGTACAATACTTAATACTAAAGGGATCCGGTCCACGCAGTAAATTTGAAACTTCGAAAGTGTCTGAATCCTGATTATCTACCTTGGATCGAAACATGCAGTAGTCTACAGTTGTCGAGTTGTGACGTTGTGTCACAAGAGTGACGTCCCTTCATGTAGCCAACCCCCGGCAGACGAAACGGTGGGGCAGTTCACTTGCAAACTGCATGGACTAAAGAAAACTCGAAGAAATACTTTTTAATTCCGAATTATTGGAACTCCTTGATATGGAAGATGAAGGTACGGATATTTTCTATAGTCAATATATAGAATATGCCCCACCGTTTCATCCGCCGACTCTTGTGATGCAACGTCACAACTCCGAAATACCGTATTAATTTGAAGCGTAACTTGGATTTTCGAATCGGACCAAAAAAGGCATCTTGAACAACTAGGCCCCATGTGGGACCTGTGTACCAAATTTCAGAAAGATCCATGCAGTACTGCTTGAGAAATCACGATAACACATGAAGGCACATGAACTAAGTATGGGGCTGCCTATATTAGTCTGAAACAACACTGCCAGAACGATATGGTACAGACGCGACAGACCATATCAAGTGTGTGGTACAGACGCGACAGACCATGTGTATGGTACAGACGCGACAGACCATATCACGTGTGTGGTAGGCTACAGACGCGACAGACCATATCAAGTGTGTGGTACAGACGCGACAGACCATGTGTATGGTACAGACGCGACAGACCATATCACGTGTGTGGTAGGCTACAGACGCGACAGACCATATCAAGTGTGTGGTACAGACGCGACATACCATATCAATTGTGGTCAGAAGAAGCATCAATACCATGGTCAAACAGCGATTCGAACCCAAAATGTATGGTCTGTCGCATATGAACCATGGAAGTTATGGTCAAATTGACCAAATCGTTTAACGAGAGATCATGAAGGATCTTGGCGCCCACCATTGTCCGATAATTGCAAGCTAATGACAAGAGGATCTTTTTGTCCATTGTTACTAGGAACAAGCGACTGATTTGTAATTTTGTTTACAGAATTTCGAATCTGAGCGAAAAAGGGACATTGGAAAACACCAAGATATCTTTCTAAGTTTCAGGAGTTTCAAGATTTCTAGAAACTGTACTTATGTCGGTTGTTATAGTACAAGACTACAAGTTAGTCTGAAAGTGAATGTACATGTACAGAGGATCCTTCGTCTTCATTTTGAAGTATTTTTTTATTTTTATTTTTATTTTTGCACGTGTCATCATTGGGTACTGGAAGCGAAGACAAATACCTCGTTGACACTTTGGCATGAGCTATGAAACATACTTAAGATTTTATAATTAGGAACGAATGCTAATTCTGTTCTATTTACTGGGCTAGTTTGAGACATATCTTTTAAGATACCATGCTCGAAAATAGTAAGATGGTACAATACTTAATACTGAAGGGATCCGGTCCACGCAGTAAATTTGAAACTTCGAAAGTGTCTGAATCCTGATTATCTACCTTGGATCGAAACATGCAGTAGTCTACAGTTGTCGAGTTGTGACGTTGTGTCACAAGAGTGACGTCCCTTCATGTAGCCGACCCCCGGCAGACGAAACGGTGGGGCAGTTCACTTGCAAACTGCATGGACTAAAGAAAACTCGAAGAAATACTTTTTAATTCCGAATTATTGGAACTCCTTGATATGGAAGGTGAAGGTACGGATATTTTCTATAGTCAATATATAGAATATGCCCCACCGTTTCATCCGCCGACTCTTGTGATGCAACGTCACAACTCCGAAATACCGTATTAATTTGAAGCGTAACTTGGATTTTCGAATCGGACCAAAAAAGGTATCTTGAACAACTAGGCCCCATGTGGGACCTGTGTACCAGCAGTACTTCCTGAGGAATCACGATAACAAAGTTGCATGAGGAAATCCAAGATGGCTGCCTGGTGGCCATATTGGATTTTCGAATCGGACCAGAAAAGGTATCCTGCACATCTAGACCCAAAGGGAAACCTGTGTACCAAATTTGTAAAGATCCATGAAGTAGTTCCTGAGAAATCGCAATAAAGTTTCATGAAGAAATCCAAGATGGCTGCCTGGTGGCCATATTGGATTTTCGAATCGGACCAGAAAAGGTATCTTGCACAACTAGACCCCAAGGGGAACCTGTGTACCAAATTCGAGAAAGATCCATGAAGTAAGTCCTGAGAAATCGCGATAACAAGGTTTCATGAGGAAATCCAAGATGGCTGCCTGATGGCCATATTGGATTTGCCGATCGGACCAGAGAAGGTATCTTGCACAACTAAACCCCAAGGGGAATCTGTGTACCAAATTTGAGAAAGATCCATGCAGTACTTCATGAGAAATGACGATAACAATGTTTCATTGGGAAATCCAAGATGGCTGCCTGGTGTCCATATTGGATTTTCGAATCGGACCAGAAAAGGTATCTTGCACAACTAGACCCCAAGGGGAACCTGTGTACCAAATGTGAGAAAGATCCATGCTGTAGTTCCTGAGAAATCGTGATAACAAGGTTTCATGGGGAAATCGAAGATGGCTGCCTGGTGGCCATATTGGATTTTCGAATCGGACCAGAGAAGGTATCTTGCACAACTAGATCCAAAGGGGAACCTGTATACCAAATTTGAGAAAAGATCCATACAGTAGTTCCTGAGAAACGACGATAACAATGTTTCATTGGGAAATCCAAGATGGCTGCCTGGTGGCCATATTGGAATTTTGAATCGGACCAGAAAAGGTATCTTGCACAACTAGACCCCAAGGGGAACCTGTGTACCAAATTTGAGGAAGATCCATGCTGTAGTTCCTGAGAAATCGTGATAACAAGGTTTCATGGGGAAATCGAAGATGGCTGCCTGGTGGCCATATTGGATTTTCGAATCGGACTAGAAAAGGTATCTTGCACAACTAGATCCAAAGGGGAACCTGTATACCAAATTTGAGAAAGATCCATACAGCAGTTCCTGAGAAACGACGATAACAAGGTTTCATGGCGAAATCCAAGATGGCTGCCTGGTGGCCAAATTGGATTTTCGAATCGGACCAGAAAAGGTATCTTGCACAACTAGACCCCAAGGGGAACCTGTGTACCAAATTTGAGAAAGATCCATACAGTAGTTCCTGAGAAACGACGATAACAAAGTTTCATGGGAAAATCCAAGATGGCCGTCTGGTGGCCATATTGGATTTTCGAATCGGATCAGAAAAGGTATCTTGCACAACTAGACCCCAAGGGGAACCTGTGTACCAAATTTGAGAAAGATCCATGAAGTAGTTCCTGAGAAATCGCGATAACAAGAAATCGTTTACTGACGGACGACGGACCATGGACGAAAAGCGAGTTGAAAATTATAAAAAGTCAACAACCTGACCTTGCGCAGTGAGGCGTTACCCGCTGTGAACAATATATTTAACTAGATATTTTATATTTTTGAAGCAGTATTTTATTTTAAGAAAGAAATTTAGGATGGGTGAACAGGCTTAGCTGATATCAACCTGTGTTCGTGTGACAATGAGAGACAATCTGTCACCAGTTGTATATTTGACGGGACACCGAGCGTGACGCCTCATTTCTCCCCAAAGTTTTCAACTGCGATGATGGCCTGTACACTTTGCCTGTTTACTGGATAAACCAATGAAACCGAAGGGTGAGTCCGGACATCTGCAGGTCAACTCACCGTCCACGACATCTTTACCCGCCGGGATGATCTTCTCTCCCATGTAACAGTTCAAACCTGGTCAAGCAAAACAGATAAATCAATAGAGTATGGTATAATCTTGGATATTTCTTCGCAGTTTGACCTCAAAACACATCGCATAACATCACTACTTCTCTTGAGTTTTGGCATCGGAGGCCTGTATACATCATCCCAAGTCAAGGTTTGTTATCAAATCTTAGCCATGACAAATAGCTTGTACACCACAACCCTACCAGGCGTGGGGTGGGGAGCCAAAATGACCCCCCCCCCCCCACAACTACCAAACTTTCTGCGCTATCTCCTGAAAAACAACAAATTGAGAGCTGACACTTCGTGACGTTATAGTTCACAGGTGTTTGGCAAGTTAATTAGCTGGGGGGGGGGGGGGGGGTGTTGGTATCGTCAACAATAGATCGGACAAGGTGAATCACTAAAGTACGACCTCCTCTCAATCATCCGTATGCATTTTCACAGAAATTAGCCTACCTCTAAATTTCACCTCCTATTTTATTCTTTAGAGATTAATTCTTCATGCTACCATCCAAAGATTCTCATAATCCATCCATTATGCATGGGTGCAAAATCGTCCAAACACTCTGATTTGTAGCGTCCAGACAACTTCTGTTACAACTTCGACCAAACTCGGCAATCTCCGTTTTATTGCAGCGCCGATATCAACCCTGGATATATACACGCTTTTTATCCAAACAGGTCTCTACCAGTGCAAACGATCTTTACCATCTGTACAACGTTCTCCAGCAGCTAATATTACGGGATTTATGAGCAGTGGTATATAACAAATAAAACTATGAAATGGATGGAATTAAAAATCGATGGAATTAAAAAATAATAAGAAGTAGAGATCTGTTGGTATAAATATCGTGATACTGCAGCCGCTCCAGAAAAAAAGTGGACGTGACCGCAAGGGCCATTCGGAACTCCCGAGCGGAAATCTACGAAGGGGACTGATTCTACGCTCGGGGGACGACAACATGAATTTCCTATGAATCTCCAGATGTGACGCGCCGGAACGGTTTAATACGCATGGCTCCGAAGCCCAATCACTCTCGCGGAAGCCTTAATCCCCGACCAGCAAATATTTCCCTGCGAGTCTCTGATTTACGTCAGATATTCTAAAAACTGTTTATTCTTTTCATTCGAATTACAAGCGTCTAGTCCGTCATTCATAATCCAGCCGTCGTCCATTAGAGAATATCCGCGTCCATAATCCAAAGACCTATTCCATTTTCCATATAACAGTATTAGCACCAAATTCAAAAAGACAATCATAGTATACAAAAACATAGGCTTGTTTCCTGCAAGAGAGAACGTTTCAATAGAAAACCATCAGTTTAAATGGTACACACGCCACGTATTGGCAAGATATAATTCCCGTGACGTCACTGACAGTTCCCTGACAGACCGAAACACACGTGACCACGCTCTAGTCCAATATGGCGTCAATGGCCTTCGAGGGACATCTCAAACCGGAGATCCCCGAGAAGTTGCGAATGCGCAAGGGCGAGACTTGAATCAGGAAACTGAACGGAGATTGCCGAGTTTGGCCGAAGTTGTAACGGAAGTTGTCTGGACGCTAAAATTCAGAGTGTTTGGACGATTTTCCACCCATAATTGATGGATTATGAGAAGCTTTGGATGGTAGCATGAAGAATTAACCTAAAAAGAATAAAATAGGAGGTGAAATATAGAGGTAGGCTAATTTCTGTGAAAATGTATACGGATGATCGAGAGGAGGTCGTACTTTAGTGATTCACCTTGTCCGATCTATTGTTGACGATACCCCCTGCTAATTAACTTGCCAAACACCTGTGTTATAGTTTAACATATCGGGGTCATTTTGAGCCTATTTGCATGGCCCCCCGAGTAGAGGATTATGATACCAAAAAGCCCAGGACAGATATGGTTAATCGGAAATATTCCGGAGCGCATTCGTGAACTCATATCCTCTCCGAAGATGCCGATATTTGAACGAATTATGCACCAGGCAATGTGTCGTATATTTCGTATCCTTCTGGTTCTTTTGAAGTCAGATGTTCGTATCCGTGAATCTTTTGACTTAAGAGACGCCCCCATGTTGTTTCCTCTCGAACTTCAAAGAGTTTTTCCTCCAACTTTGTTTTCGCATAAACTGGGCCTTCATCTAAATATACCGAGATCCACGAAGGTTGCGTGTTGCCACAAAACGCCACCGGCTGATATTTTAAACGGACGGTTCGAGTAATAACTCTAATCGAATTGGAGCGATATGCGAGAAGAGGAATAAATTGACGTCTGACGACTAAAAAAGCACTATACGACTCCACAGGAAAGCTTTCCTCGGCACCTCATATTCAGACCCGAGAATACGGTGGATTCTCGGACGTAGCCTTAGTATATTAACCGCGCTTTCATTGCAGATGTTCATGTGGAGACTATAAAGTATCCACACGGCTCCTAGCACCGGCTTAAGCGGAATTAGATACGCTAGCTCGGGAGCAGTGATGACAGATCAGCTAAAGCCCTTATGGGAGTGCAGGGCCTGGTACAGAGAATGCAGACCTGCATTATGGAAGAAGCCTGCTCAGTGTTCTGCTTGTCTGGAATCATTCTCGTAATCTATTACTTATCCTTTATGGGGAAACTGTTGGGGGGTGGGGGGAGTGGTATGGCAAATAAACGATGCATATTGGAATGATACTAGCGTCAGATCTGACATTCAGTAGTTAGCCGTCGTTCATACAGAATTTCAGCTTCCATAATGGAAGATCTTATTTCAGAAATCAATAATAATATCAAATTTCCAGTTAGGCATAAATTAAAAATAAGTATAAACATAGCTAATTTCCTGCAATATAGAACTGGTACGATATGTAAGAGGTGAGAAAACTGGATGACGTCTGTCGACTGGAAAGCAACCATATAATTTCACAGGAAAGCCTCCCTCGTCACCTCATATTCAGTCTAGAATACGGAGGATTCTAAGACGTAGTTTTGGTAACTTAGCCGCGCTTTTTTGTAGATGTTCATGTGGGATCCATGAAGCAACCACACGACCTCTAGAACCGACTGAAGCGGACTTAGATTCGTTAACTCGGGAGCTGTGATGACAGATGTGCTCAAATAAGTAATAGTTTTCAATGATGCACGCAAGACATCATGATATGCGTATCGTCAAATCCGTATCATTGATCAGTATTCTTTATATTGCTATATATAGCATGATTGCTAGCCTTCACAAATTTGAGGTTTGGGTCTCCGCCTCAGGACAGATGGGTATGTACGGGACAGTGGGCCTGTCCACTGTTCATCTGTCAGTCACAAATACAGCTGTATTTTTTTTAATTTTGGAATTACACTATCTTAGTATAGCACAGATTCTAGCGCTAAAAGTTGGTCGAGTGAGTGAGTGAATATGATTTAACGTCGCTTTCAACACTATTTCAGTCATATCGCGACGTTTGGTTCCTTTTTCAGTTTCACACCTGGAAACCACACGGATAGGGTCTTATTCTTTTTAACACCCGAGTCCCATGCCGGATTCGAATCAGTGACCATCCGAGGCACCCAACCGCCCGCACAAAATGTCGGCGAAAAAACCACTCGGTTAACGGGCCTCTCACAAAAAATAGGAAGTAGCAGACCGGTAGTCTTGAAAGCGAACATATACAGCATCTTTCTAATGACCGTAATGACACAACACCCACAACTGAATACATGAAGATATTTTCTTTTGTCATGGAAAGTGATCAGTAGAACGGTATTTTCGTTATACTCGCGTGGTCGCTGGTTCGAATCCCGCAAGGGACTCGACCAACTTTCATCACTAGAATCTGTGCTATATACTAAGATAGTGTAATCCCAAAATAACGAAAATACTGTTATACGATAACTTTCTATATGACAAAAAAACTATCTATAAATATAGCTATTTATATTGAAAGAGATTTATTGCAGCCTCCAATTCTGAATTAACTTAAATTTCCAAAGTTCCATCATTACCATAGTCATACGATATAGACAGCAAATGTACTCATTTTAGTCTTATTTGAAAAAGTTTCACTCACCATCGGGGCATGTGAAGCAGCATTGGGTCGCATTTCGGACAGGATTGACACAGGCTGGCATAATACAATCAGCGTACAGACACACGGTGTGAACACTGGTCTCCGGACAGAAACAAGACTTGCATGGATCGTTTGTCATAATTTTGGCACCAGGTGGGTACGTCTTACCGTCTGTGTGAAGGCATCCTGGAGCTGATGTCTGTGTTATGACAGCCCCTTCGCACCAATTCCATAAACACAGCACGAAAAGTCGAATTACAATCGCACTTACCATATTTAGCGAAATAGTCTTTACCGTTAAAAAGACATATATGAGAATCTGCAGGTAATATGAACCTATCAAACTCGTCAAAATGACCGGGGCAGATGTTACGGTTTCACGGTTCTCTCGGCTCAAGATAGTGTCATCCGCTGAGTGTCACCACCACAAACGTTCACACAGAAATGGTTAAATGATCACCATTTCTAAGTCATATCCTTCTCTAATCCATCGAAAGATATACAGACTACACCAGGTCTTCTTGATTTGGATATCCGTTATGTGAGCGACATCGTTAAAGATATAAAAGCACTTTCAATTGATTCGAAAAAACTCACTGACCAACCTCTATATACCCCAAAAGGCTTTAATAACACTAGAAAGACTCGTCATTGTCTTCTTCGTGGTCGACTGCCAGATTGTAAAATTTGATATATTTCATAGGCAAACTACCGCTTGAGGGTTTCCGAATCAGTTCGGACAACCGAAATATCAGTGCGGAATTATAAGAAACCAGACAAAGAGTCTAACAGCCATACGATGAATATTCTCTACGGCAGCGAGGGTAATACAATCAAAAGCTGTTGGTTGCCTCCCCAGGTTACGGCCGGCATCGTCCATTCAAAATTTTGTCTGGATGTAGTCTCTGGATCTCCTCATTGCGGAATGTATCGGGTCCGAATAAAGACTCATAAACCCGGAGAATGAACCCTCATGGCCGAAAGACATTCTCGTCTCGCGAGACTCCCTACTGCGAGAAAGAGTCGCTTGGTCTCCCGCGGGTAGACACGGCTCTCTTTGAGAATGGGCCGAAAGATAGACGATCTGGACTGTGATAACCAATCGGGTTGCTGAAATTACCAGCCAATAGAATTTGAATCTGAATTCTGTCCAGATCGGCAGCGAACAGAATGCTGGCCAATAACTGTCTGTACACATTCGTGTTCACTCGCCAACGTTCGGTTTGAAGTTGTGATTGCCTCTCTAATGAAGGTCTGTTTCTATTTTACAGAACGATGCTGTCTACAGTGTATGGACATATGGGGAGGTAACCAATCTACGGTCAAAGTACCTAGTGATGCCAGTGGCGCATGGTCATAGTGAAATTCGTATAAGTGACATGTATTCTTTGTCAAAACGAAATCAGAGTCGCCGTAGTCATGGTTAAAGTCACGGTACCGGTGTGAAAGGAAAGAATTACAACACATATAAGGGAAGTGGGAAGAGGTGCCGACATACTGACTGCGTCACATGACTTCACAGGATAGTCTTCTGGTTAACCTATTCTAAAGCACATACCAAGAATCTAACGATTCGTGATATGTGTTGTATCTCAGGTACGCTTTTATTGTACCTGTTCATGTGGCCACTTGGATGACATGACCACACGGCCCCTAGCACCGGCATAAGCGGTATTAGATACAAATCAAGAGAGCTATGATGGAAATGCTCTGACAACTCGTATACTGGTAATTGGTGAGCTGTTTCGCTGTGACAGCTCGAACATTGGAGATTGGTGAGCTGTATCGTCGTCAGATGTAAATGACGGCATTTAACACAAAAGCCTAGTCTGTAAGGCCCGATGTCGACCCAGCATCAACTTCCCACAAATGCCAACATATATCAAAGAATGTCCGAGAAAAATGTCTCTTTTCATATGTTTCTCTTTAGGAATTAGTCCGAGCTTCTTATGGCCCTGTATATAGGTCACAAACCGCCATTGAATTTTCTGGGTGCATTATCATCAGGACTTGACTTCCGGCGAACATTGATTGGCCATTATATCTGATTGGGCCAGAAATGGTCTGTGCGGTATTTTAAAATATTTCTATAATATTTGACTCTCAAATATATCAAAACCACCTTTTCATATTTTAATCGGAAACAAATCTGGGCCAGTTTGATTGGCCACCCCCGAAATTTGCCGTAATTGTTTCGGGCTGGATGACCCTATTTCTGGCGGTCTTATCTCGAAAAAATGGTGGGGAATGTATGCTGAATTTTCCATATGTTTGAGCGGAAAGGCCAGGCTATCTGGTGTGGTGGGTCATTTGTGGCGGCGAATATTAGGGAATATAGTTCTGTCAAGATGTGCTCTGCCAATTTACTACATATTACGTAAGACGAATAATTAGTGCTTTGTGACCCCAGACGACGGATTAATTTCTGAGAGATTGTCTGGCTAGAGTTCTCTCCCATACCAAAAAAACGCAAATTGGGAGCGATCATGGAGTCGCGCCACCTCATCTCAGTAAATATTATTTTCAAAAAATATTCGGTCGTTCTACGACACTTTACTGGCATATATTTATTAATGAATAATTTCCCTTCACTGTCAGCCCAAATTTAAGAAGATCCGTTTCGCTACTTGTCTATAACAGTATCAACAAATTTACTTTCATTTCATTTGCTTCAACGAAACCACAACTGACCCAGTTCTCCGTTTGGAATGAGGTAGAGGATAAAAGCGCTAAAACTTGTGAAGAATGTGACGGATCTTGTTAAATTTGGGCTGACAATGAAGGAAAATTATTCATTTATATGTGAATTAAGTGTTATAGAATGGTCGAATATTTTTTTTTAAGTAATATTTACTGGGATGAGGTCGCTCCCATTTTGCGTTTTTTTTGTATGGGAGAGAAGTCTGACCCTAGCCTGACAATCTCTCAGAAATTATCCATCGTTTGGCGTGAAGGATCATAGGAAGCTCGGACTATTCAGAAATATGTCTTAGCCGAGATGCAAATCAAGAAAAAAACACCTTGGCTGGGTTGAAAGATAGGAGCCGGACAGTCTTTCATACCGGACATTCTTCCCTTTTATATCGGTTTGGTAGTAATTATCTACCAGATTTCTTTCATCGGAATGCCGTGGAGACTTATATGATATACACTAACATGCACACATGAAGACTTCAGTTTCTACTGCCGCCTGACGTTTCAATACACGGTTTTTCAGCACAGCTGATGATATAACACTACGTCCGAATAACATCCTACGACCAGATACCACTAACGATTAACAACGCTTGAGCATTCATCGAAAGGCCGTGTACCAAGACACGGCGACGACCAGAGGTTCCATACTTCCCGGGCTACTACCGAAGACCGGAGGGAATCATTGCACGACGAGCCTAAACACGAGATTTTGCCAGTCTACACGAGACTTTGACGCGCGTCTTAGACAGGCACGGCGGAACAGGGGGGAGGGGGCGGGGCGGGGGGCCATGTCCCCCCCCCCCCAATATTTTGAGCAAAAAAAACAAAAAACAAAAAAAACAAAAAAACCCAAGAAAAAAAGGCAGAAAAAACGATGAAGCGAAAAAAACTGTATTTGTATTGAATGCAGATTTTACTTTTCAATAATCATGAGGGGTACCCTTGCTCGTTCCATAATCACAATTAAGTCATGATTCGTCTCTCAAATCCAAGCCATGACGGATAGCTTGTACACTACAACCAATATTAGCCACTTCAACAGGAAATATTTGTGAGTTTATTATCTCTCCGAACATGCCTATATTTTAACGAATTAAGTGCCAGTCAATGTATCCATCTGGTTGCTTTGAAGTCAGATGTTTATAGGCTATCCGATATTTTTTTTTTGTAAGATACGCCCTCATGTTGTTTCCTCTCGGACTTCAAAGAGTTTGTCCTTCAGCTTCTTCTCTACTCAGGCAGCTTCTTGAAATAAGAACATGAGTTCCTTGATAGGAATGGCATATGCCGGTTAGGCAAATCTAATACACCATGCCCAGTGTGGTGTTCTGATCTGGATGGATTAGAGTTCCAATTGGAATGGCTTAAATGTCATTCCCTTCTTGTTATGGCATAGTTCCAAAAAGTATGCCATGGAGTTCCTAGGAGTTCCAATTCGGCGAAGCATACCTCTCTGTTTGGAATGCTTTATGTCAGTTCCAAGCATGCCCCAATTTCAAGAAGTTTCCTTAACCTGAGCTTTAATCTATTAAACGGAGATTCCACGAAGGTAGCGTATTACCCCCAAAACACCCTCCGTTCATTGGCTGATACTTTAAACGGACAGTTCCAGTAATAACTGTAAGCCCTAATCTGCCTACAAGGCCTGGTATGGAGATACGAGTACCGGTATACAGAACTGTATCATGGAGGATGGCTCATTCACACTCATAAGTTGACCTGTGTTCGGCTCTTCAACAAGCATGACAAGTAGAAAACATCTGTGTTGTTGACATGATTAAAGCTTGATGAATCTTTTCATTGAAATGATATGTAGTTAACGTTTAATTTATTTCTACTTCCCAACATTCTCATTTTCTTGACGGGGACTATTAAAAAAAATGAGAAACAAGAAAACAGGCAAAATATACAAAGATTACACATATGAAGATTTCTTGTTTCATTAGTCGGAAATGCGCAAGAACGCGTCTCCGGCCATCTAAGACCCCTGAAGCTTCCGGGGCCTGGGCGGCCCCTGGACGCTCGCCTATTTGTGCTGTGATAGTGCCCCCCACAATCACCAATTGCTTCCGCCGTGCCTGTTAGATAGAGACTTTGTATATATTTGTACATAATATATCTCTTTCTCCTGAAGGTAAAGGTAACGTATAGCTTGTAGAACAGGGATCAGTGTTTCAGGATTTGTACGCTATGCGATACTGAATGCTGTATATCCAGTATACCTTTACTAGAATGTATGTTTATTGTTGTATTGTGTTACTCTGCTTTAATTGTTTCTACGGGTCTTCCTTTCGTACCTCCTGGATCCAGACAGATGACAGGAACCTCCCTCGTTGGCCAGAATCACAGGGACTCGTTACCGTTGTTAATTGGTTAATTAGGTTGATTACAGGGGGGGAGGGGTCGAGGTAGGGAATAAATGTGGAAGGGAGGACAATCAAGTCGGAGCCGTCGCCTCACCGCGCTCACAAAACTCTGGTTTTATTTCCTTGTCTTCCAAAATCGAATAAACTTCCCTTTTAACAGATCGAGAAAAGGTTAAAAACGCATATCTTTTTTACCTTCTCCCGATCTGGCCACTTTATGCAAAAAAAGTCCATTTACCTGCCAAATTTCAACCGACATTTCCAGACTGACCAAAATCTCGATAATTCCTCTCGCCACAGTTCCCGCGAACGAGCGAGACTTCCTCGCCAGGCCCGGGTTCGTCGCGAGCCGTCACTATATATGCCCATGGTGGCTGTAAGGGCAACATTCTTTCCTTGTTGTTTTGAAAGATTTGCCACTTTTATTATTAAAAACGTCTTCCCTGTACCTGCCTGCCCCTGAGTAGTATATAGAACACGGATCGGGCCTTATTGACCTTTGACCTCAGAAATGTGCATATCACGTGACAGAGGTCAAAGGTCATTGAGTGCACTTGACCTGTATCCTTTCATCTTGTCCCTTGGATCATGTTTAGACATGTTAGGGTTTTTCCCATCACGTGCGGTATGACGTCACTTCCGGTCTGGGTGAATGTGAACCTGATAGGACATGTACTGACCTGTCTGTGGGGTTTTTCCCTACAATATCGTTCACTTTCGTGTGTTTCCGGTGAGGTGTGATGGGTACGTCATGTCGGTGAGAGGGTAACATGATAGGCCATGTACTGTCTGTGGGGTTTTTCCCCGCCAGAATTTCGCTGTCGTCTGCTTGTCACGCGCCGAACACCTGGCTCCCCCGAATTGCAACATTGTTGCACGTTCTCAAGATGATAGGCCATGTACTGTCTGTGGGGTTTTTTCCCGCCAGAATTTCGCTGTCGTCTGCTTGGGGTTGTCACGTGCCGAACACCCGGCTCCCCGAATTGCAACAATGTTGCACGTTCGCTACAATGTTGCGGTGAACACCTGGTCTGGCGTCTGCGTGAGTGAGTTCACGTGCCGAACACCTGGCTCCCCGAGATCAAGGCATGTCCAGACTTGTTCTTTTTATTGAATGATAGGAATGCGTGAACTGACCAGTTCATCATGACCTGGGTATGACTGTATGGGATGTACTGATTTGGTTCTGGATTTTTTTCCATCATGCGGCGGTCACGTGATTAGGAGTGCATGTCCAGACTTGTTCTGACTTGTATACCGCTCATTCATTTGTGTCGGGGACTTGGGGTCCCTACGGAAGGATTTTGCAAGTCATGGGTGGGTGTATGTAAAATGAGGATTTGTCTCGAAAATATAAAAAGCGGAACACGGACTTTACCTCTAAAATAGGGGAAAACCCCTATCAACTCTATCCCAAATGGCTAATATCGGTCCCTGGCTTATCGGGTTCTGCCTGGAGTGGGTGTATGTAAAATGAGGATTTGTCCCGAAAATATAAAAAGGGGAACACGGACTTCACCTATAAACTAGGGGAAAACCCCTATCAACTCTATCCCAAAGGGCGAATATCGGTCCCTGGCTTATCGGATTCTCCCTGGAGTGGGTGTATGTAAAATTAGGATTTGTCCCGAAAATATAAAAAACGGAACACGGACTTTACCCCCTAAACTAGGGGAAACACCTGTCAACCCTATCCAAAAGGGCTAATATCGGTCCCCGGGCTTATCGGGGCTTGGGGGCATGGGTGGGTGCATGTAAAAGTTTCTCCAGAAAAAGTATAAAAAACGGAACACGGACTTTACCCCTAAGCTAGGGGAAAACCCCTATCAAGGGCGTATATTGACTCCCATTGACCTTTGACCTCCAGTATAGAGTGCGTATATTCACTACCATTGACCTTTGACCTCAAAAATTTGCATATCGTGACCTTTGACAGCCAATCAGAAGCGAGTATTTTCACCTCGTATGACTATGTACTGACTTGGTTCTGGGGTTTTTCCATCACGGTTGTGCGCAGGTGTATGACGTCACTTCCGGTCTCCGTGAATCGGGCGTGACCTGGGACTATGGGATGCATGTACTGACTTGGTTCTGGGTATTTTCCATCACGGGGAGGTCACATGATCAGTTCAAGGTCATATCCAGTGTAGAGTGCGTATATTCACTACCATTGACCTTTGACCTCAAAAATTTGTATATCGTGACCTTTAACAGCCAATCAGAAGCGAGTATTTTCACCTCGTCTGACTGTATGCATGTACTGACTTGGTTCTGAGGGTTTTCCATCATGGGGAGTGCGCAGGTGTATGACGTCACTTCCGCGTGAATCGGCCGTGACCTGGGTATGGGATTGCATGTACTCACTTGGTTCTGGGGAATCACGGGGAGGTCACGTGATAGTTCAAGGTCATTTGAATGATAGGAATGCATGTACTGACCTGTTCATTCATCCGGGGACTTGTTTACATCCGGGTCATTCATTGTGGTGGGTTCTGTGCAAGTGTGTGGCGTCACTTCCGGTTTCACTAAAACTACCTCCGAACACAGAAGAGTTCCAATTTTCCCTTAGACGTAGGGTCTGGATTTTCAACATCCAAGTTTTCCCCGGCCCGGCCTGGCCCGCTCCGCCCCGCCCCAGCAGCAGCGCGCGCGTGCGGGTTATCCGACCGCACGCGCGCGCGCGCGGCATCACCGGAAGTGCGCGGGTGAATTTCGGATTATCCTAGGCCACTGATTGGCTAATACGGTCTTCAAAGCCAGTTTCACCGAATCCCCACATGTCTGTTATAACCTTCATGCATTATGCTCATATAGAAAACACACAAGACAGGGTTTTTTGGTGAGATCTCTTTTTTTTTATTCAGTGAACAACAACAACGTGAGAACAACCACGTGAAAACTGAAGCCCAGAACAGGGGGCTTGTACATTGAAAGAACTGAAGCCCAGAACAGGGGGCTTGTAAACTTAAGCCCAGAACAGGGGTCTTGTACATTGAAAGAACTTAAGCCCAGAACGGGGCTTGTACATTGAAATGATGGGCGGCCCAGTCATATACGAGTACATCGCGGTCCTCGGCCTTGGGGTACTCGTCAAACATCTGTACGATGGTAGATAAGGTCCTTCCCCGGCATCGATGGTACAGGTAAAACAAGCAATATTGTCCGCACACGCTACTGGTCAGGCTTTGCAACGCTTGACTGATCCAACACCACGTCTCTGTGCCTTGATCCATGAAGTCTGTTAAATCAGGATGGAGGGGTGGAAGGCCGTACGGGTCAAAGTATTCGCCCTGCTGTTCTGTCAAGTACACGGCCACCCAGTGTTCACCGGGCCGATCCATCGGGTCCGTGTTGAGAACGTATGCAGCAGGATACACACGGTCTAATGGGAACACATCTCGGGCGAACACCCCTTGAAAGACCATACGTGTCCCTGGTCATTCTCCAGCACGGTGGTTATCTGGTCTGTATCCATGTTAGGTGGAAAAGTCACACAGGACGTTGCGCGCCTTGTCCACTTGAATGATGTTGTCAAACTCGGCGTAGCAGATGACATTGACGGTGGTCCCGAGGGCTCGTGCAAAGTGGATTTCCAACCGCAAATTGCCTTGCTTGGCTAGGGCCAGCTGATGGTCGTTCTCTAAGGTGGGGTCAGATCGAAACAGAACAACGTGTATCCGTTCGCGTAGTCCTCCCGATTGATCATATTCCCTTCGTCCTGGTTGATTTGACCGGTGGCTGTAAACAGGCTCTGATAGGCTCGAATGAAATTCCTGCGCCCAAAGTTCGGTGTTAAGGCCGTGGCTGGGACCTGTTGTCCATCCACATGCAGGGCCACAAAATTGATGCCGAAATGCTTAAAGTCAAACGGGTTCTCTGGGTAGGCTCCGCTGAAACTGGTATTTTCCACACAGACCAGGATCAATCGCTTGGGTAGTTCCCCCAGGAACAGGTTTTCTTTGTTGGCGCTCATATTTCCAGCAGGCACAGAGAACACTTTGGTTTGTACACGTCGGATAGGGTACTGGACTGGTTTTGTTTCCAAGGCTTTCATGTGTCCCAATTGAACGGCTGGATTCGGTTTCACTTTTCGGACATACAGGACTGCGTCTTGGATAACAATCTTATAGTCAGCTGCATGCCCATCTACGTTAGTGGCCATCAAGGCGAAGGTCGGAGGCGCCCGTATCAGTCGGATTTTGATGGGGATCTTGTTCAAGAGGTACCGGTCTTGCATGAACATGTCTGCGTGTAGTCGACCCATGAGATCCACCGAGGCATCGTTCGCAGTGAAAGCCTTCCGTTTGTTATATCCCACATTGTCCACCGTGTCCATTTGCCCGGGTGTGTCCTGGTAGAATAAAGCGGCTGTCAGCTGAGATTGTTTAGCCTCTCAGCCATACGACAGCAGTGTCTCGATGTAGGCTCGATAGGGGTACGTGTTGGTCGAGTCACTGATGAGTTTGTCGCTGAGAAAAATATCCACCTGTTGAAACATCGAGTGCAGCCAGAGATTCGTCGGGCCCACCGTTGCAGCTTGGATGATTCTGGAGCCATCCCCATTGACGACCTTGGCTTTCACATACAAGTATGTATGGGCTAAATCCACATAGGCCGTATCCACATTACTGATGTTGAACTCGATGGGCCCTGTTTCGTTGATGCTGGAGAGCGGGAGATGCTCCACCCATAATCCTTGTTCGGCACTGGTCTGTGTGGGCGGCACGGTCCACAAATCAAATTCACTGTTGGTGCAGGGACAGGACTCTGCGTGGATTAAGGACATGTTTAAGAAAAGATATCCTGCGTCTTCGATGTGCGTCGTCGCTCGGTCGGTCGTCGACTGGTGCGTGGTCTCGGTGGGGCAGCTCTTTTATTCCCTACGGTGCGTTGTGCTTTGGCCACCAAGACACCTCCCGCTTCTTTGGCCCGCCGTTTCAAGGATTCTTTGGGTGCCGTGCCACCCAAGACATCACCGGCCACTTGCAGTCCACTGCGTACCGCTTGGTTGCCGATTGCTTTCACCCCACGCGTCACCAAGGGCAGGAACGTTTTGACGATGCTGCCGAGTATGTTCCCCAGCCCATGTCCTCGTTGCATGCGTGCACCGCTAAAGACCGGAAAGCCTCCCCCGGCCTGTTGGGCATAATAGTCCATATAGCTGCGTGCATCGCACTCGTAAGGTACTTTCATTATGCAAAGTACGTGCTTGTCGAAAATGAAGTGTCAGCACCACTTTTCCTCGTTCGAATGCCACCGGCCGTCCCGTGTCATCTCTTATATCCACCGTGATAGTGTTGATGTCGGTTTGTCGTACGGGCAGGTAGAGCATATGGGTGAAACTGTGGGTGATTTGATCTCTATACGTCTTTTTAATGGGGACCACCCGTAACAGAGGTGTGTTGATATCGCCCACGATGTGGTTGTCGACTACGTCCGAGTAGACGTAGATTCCGTACATACCCGACTTCATATCCATCGGGATCTGACCATGGTCCTCGGATGGACCCGTGTAGGTCGCGTGAGCGAGACCCAGCATTTGCACTAGGATATGACTCAGTACGACACTCACGTTGGCGGTGAGAAGGATCTGTGCCTTGTCGTTGTGTGCGTTGTAATCGAAGTCCACGTGATTCTTGAAGGGAAAGGATTTGATGGGTTTTGATGTATTCGTGACCTCCCGTAGAGCCTTATAATGCAACAGTCTTGTCAGCCCACCCATGAACTCCTTGGGGGTATCGTATTGGCCTTCGGGGAGGGTGAGTCGGATGTTTTTGCCTTCGTAGGTCACCTCGTACCACACTTCATTGGCTCGCACGGTGTACCACGAGTAAGTGTATTGGATATCCACGAGGCCACATTCCCATCGTCCAGGTAAATGCAACGGTTGCGGTAACTGGGTGACGTACTTGGCCAAGGTGTTGTCAGGAAACACATCCAGCGAACTGTTACTGGGTATGGTGAGGTAAAACATGGCGACTGAGCTGTTCTGCTGCTGCTGTTGGTTTTAATAGGTGTTCCAGGCCTTGGGCGGTTGTGTCCGGCGTCGTGTTCGTCGCGGTGACTTGCTACGTGTCACGGCTCTGGAGATGTGGGGTGTCCTGATCGAGGATGGTTTTTTAAAGGCCTGAAAAGAAGGTGCCCGTTGTGGTGGTGTTTTGGGGGGTGACTCCGGTTTCCACTCGGCTTCCCAAGAAGGTAGTGGGCCACTCGGCGATTGCTGGGTCCGCTGCATAAAGGCCCAGCGGTGGGGGTTCCCCACCAATTCCTGTGGTACATGCATATCTTTCAAGCCTTGAGCGAAGACCTCCCATCCTCGAGGATCCGTGTGCGACCTGCGTTGACGCATCAGGTCATTCACTAAATCCGTCATGTGGGTCCCGGGGACCACCTGAGTCTGTACCAGGAGTTCGCCTTCATCATTCCAAGTCATGTTAGGATTCTGTTTCATCCGTTGTAATACCAGGCCAGCTTGTTTCTTGAACGATGCAGGTACACTCTTCAGGACTTCGTCTTCCACACACTATGGGGCTGTGGGTGGTACCCCTGGTAATGGCGGTTGTTGGAGCTGTGCTGAGGTCGGCGGTGTGTCGCGTGGTGGTGGTGGTGGTGGTGGGGTAGAGAGGGTTTTGTATTGGTCCATGAACGTCATGTACCGTTAAAGCGTCTCATTGTACCGTTGTACTTTCTCACTGTCGCTTAACCCCGGTCTTTGTAAGATCTGTTGCATCTCTTCATCAATGGTGTTGATGGTCTTCACCGTAGGTGGAACAGGGTAGGGCGATTGGAGGTTTTGAAGGAGCCGTGGTTCGACGAGGACCATTTTTTTCGTGTGGTTCATTGTCCGCCGAAGAGTCCACCCAATACTGGACCCAACACGGAAGCGGCCAACGGTGCTAAGATGGCCCCGAGAAAGCCACCTTTCTGTAACACCTTTTTCTTTTGTGTTTGAGAGACTCGCTTCTGGACTGGGGTTCGGAGACCTGTCTTATGCTTGGTCAACTTGGTCTTCTGAGCCGGAGTCAGTGGTACGTTGCCTTTTAACAGGTTGTACCCTATCTCACACAGACAGCGTACACGGTCAGGGTCCGCACCGCGTACAATGGTTCGGACCAACTCGGGTGGGGCCGTCTTCAATACACGGAGCGTCGGGGCGTGCTTCCGTACTCGCGCAGACATCATGTACAACTAATGCTAGAACCCACAACTCTGGTCTTTTTATCCTTTTGCGGGCTATCTCCTGAATATCGAACAGAGACAAAATCAACCATGATGTGGTATTAATTCTTTTTATTATCCCCATCATCAAACACGCACACCCCAGCTGAGGGAGCCACTGTGTTTACATTATTTTTGCATGTAAACGTGGTGGGTCTCTCCGGGAAAGATTCCGGCCCGTAGTCGAAGGTGATCGGGGGTGGCTTGCTTGAGGTCGAAGAGCATATACCCGTGCTGAGCGGTTGTCGCATCTTTAAAGGCTTCCAACGCAAACGGTGTGCGGCCGGGATACATCTGTCTCGCCAGGTGCAGCAGTTGAGTGGTGTCTCTCGGGTTTTTGAAGACCACCAGATAGTGGGCATTTAAGCTGATGTTCCGATGTTCTTTGTTTTTACTGAACAGATTCTGCACAATGTAGATGATGCTGAGCCGTCGATGATGGTTGCCTTTGGTAAAGAGTTGGGTGACGCGCGCATCCGTCCCCGCCATGAGATCAACCACAACCACCAAGGTGTCGGGTTCCAAATCGGCCAGGTTAGGTAGGCCTTCCACGAACGTGATATGGGGCATTGCTGCATACGCTGCCTGCCATTGTTAGCTGAAGCTGGTATTTTCCACACAGGCCAGGATCAATCGCTTGGGTAGTTCCCCCAGGAACAGGTTTTCTTTGTTGGTGCTCATATTTCCAGCAGGCACAGAGAACACTTTGGTTTGTACACGTCGGATAGGGTACTGAGCTGGTTTTGTTTCCAACGCTTTCATGTGTCCCAATTGAACGGCTGGATTCGGTTTCACTTTTCGGCCATACAGGACTGCGTCTTGGATAACAATCTTATAGTCAGCTGCATGCCCATCTACGTTAGTGGCCATCAAGGCGAAGGTCGGAGGCGCCCGTACCAGTCGGATTTTGATGGGGATCTTGTTCAAGAGGTACCGGTCTTGCATGAACATGTCTGCGTGTAGTTGACCCATGAGATCCACCGACGCACCGTTCGCAGTGAAAGCCTTCCGTTTGTTATATCCCACATTGTCCACCGTGTCCATGTGCTCGGGTGTGTCCTGGTAGAATAAAGCGGCTGTCAGCTGAGATTTTTTAGCCTCTCGGCCATACGACAACAGTGTCTCGATGTAGGCTCGATAGGGGTATGTGTTGGTCGAGTCACTGATGAGTTTGTCGCTGAGAAAAATATCCACCTGTTGAAACATCGAGTGCAGCCAGAGATTCGTCGGGCCCACCGTTGCAGCTTGGATGATTCTGGAGCCATCCCCATTGACGACCTTGGCTTTCACATACAAGTATGTATGGGCTAAATCTACATAGGCCGTATCCGCATTACTGATGTTGAACTCGATGGGCCCTGTTTCGTTGATGCTGGAGAGCGGGAGATGCTCCACCCATAATCCTTGTTCGGCACTGGTCTGTGTGAGCGGCACGGTCCACAAATCAAATTCACTGTTGGTGGAGGGACAGGACTCTGCGTGGATTAAGGACATGTTTAAGAAAAGATATCCTGCGTCTTCGATGTGCGTCGTCGCTGGGTCGGTCGTCGACTGGTGCGTGGTCTCGGTGGGGCAGCTCTTTTATTCCCTACGTTGCGTTGTGCTTTGGCCACCAAGACACCTCCCGCTTCTTTGGCCCGCCGTTTCAAGGATTCTTTGAGTGCCGTACCACCCAAGACATCACCGGCCACTTGCAGTCCACTGCGTACCGCTTGGTTCCCGATTGCTTTCACCCCACGCGTCACCAAGGGTAGGAACGCTTTGACGATGCTGCCGAGTATGTTCCCCAGCCCATGTCCTCGTTGCATGCGTGCACCGCTAAAGACCGGAAAGCCTCCCCCGGCCTGTTGGGCATAATAGTCCATATAGCTGCGTGCATCGCACTCGTAAGGTACTTTCATTATGCAAAGTGGGGAGCACGTGCTTGTCGAAAATGAAGTGTCTGCACCACTTTTCCTCGTTCGAATGCCACCGGTCGTCCCGTGTCATCTCTTATATCCACCGTGATAGTGTTGATGTCGGTTTGTCGTACGGGCAGGTAGAGCATATGGGTGAAATTGTGGGTGATTTGATCTCCATACGTCTTTTTAATGGGGACCACCCGTAACAGAGGTGTGTTGATATCGCCCACGATGTGGTTGTCGACTACGTCCGAGTAGACGTAGATTCCGTACATACCCGACTTCATATCCATCGGGATCTGGCCATGGTCCTCGGATGGACCCGTGTAGGTCGCGTGAGCGAGACCCAGCATTTGCTGCAGGATAGGACTCAGTACGACACTCACGTTGGCGGTGAGAAGGATTTGTGCCTTGTCGTTGTGTGCGTTGTAATCGAAGTCCACGTGATTCTTGAAGGGAAAGGATTTGATGGGTTTTGAAGTATTCGTGACCTCCCGTAGAGCCTTATAATGCAACAGTCTTGTCAGCCCACCCATGAACTCCTTGGGGATATCGTATTGGCCTTCGGGGAGGGTGAGTCGGGTGTTTTTGCCTTCGTAGGTCACCTCGTACCACACTTCATTGGCTCGCACATTGTACCACGAGTAAGGGTATTAGATATCCACGAGGCCACATTCCCATCGTCCAGGTAAATGCAACGGTTGCGGTAACTGGGTGACGTACTTGGCCAAGGTGTTGTGAGGAAACACATCCAGCGAACTGTTACTGGGTAGGGTGAGGTAAAACATGGCGACTGAGCTGTCCTGCTGCCGCTGTTGGTTTTAATAGGTGTTCCAGGCCTTGGGCGGTTGTGTCCGGCGTCGTGTTCGTCGCGGTGACTTGCTACGTGTCACGGCTCTGGAGATGTGGGGTGTCCTGATCGGGGATGGTTTTTTAAAGGCCTGAAAAGAAGGTGCCCGTTGTGGTGGTGTTTTGGGGGGTGACTCCGGTTTCCACTCGGCTTCCCAAGAAGGTAGTGGGCCACTCGGCGATTACTGGGTCCGCTGCATAAAGGCCCAGCGGTGGGGATTCCCCACCAATTCCTGTGGTACATGCATGTCTTTCAAGCCTTGAGCGAAGACCTCCCATCCTCGAGGATCCGTGTGCGACCTGCGTTGACGCATCAGGTCATTCACTAAATCCGTCATCTGGGTCCCGGGGACCACCTGATTCTGTACCAGGAGTTCGCCTTCATCATTCCAAGTCATGTTAGGATTCTGTTTCATCCGTTGTAATACCAGGCCAGCTTGTTTCTTGAACGATGCAGGTACACTCTTCAGGACTTCGTCTTCCACCCACTGTGGGGCTGTGGGTGGTACCCCTGGTAATGGCGGCTGTTGGAGCTGTGCTGAGGTCGGCGGTGTGTCGCGTGGTGGTGGTGGTGGTGGTGGTGGGGTAGAGAGGGTTCTGTATTGGTCCATGAACGTCATGTACCGTTGAAGCGTCTCATTGTACCGTTGTACTTTCTCACTGTCGCTTAACCCCGGTCTTTGTAAGATCTGTTGCATCTCTTCATCACGGGTGTTTATGGTCTTCACCGTAGGTGGAACAGGGTAGGGCGATTGGAGGTTTTGAAGGAGCCGTGGTTCGACGAGGACCATTTTTTCGTGTGGTTCATTGTCGGCCGAAGAGTCCACCCAATACTGGACCCAACACGGAAGCGGCCAACGAGATGGCCCCGAGAAAGCCACCTTTCTGTAACACCTTTTTTTTGGTGTTTGAGAGACTCGCTTCTGGACTAGGGGTCGGAGACCTGTCTTATGCTTGGTCAACTTGGTCTTCTGAGCCGGAATCAGTGGTACGTTGCCTTTTAACAGGTTGTACCCTATCTCACACAGACAGCGTACACGGTCAGGGTCCGCACCGCGTACAATGGTTCGGACCAACTCGGGTGGGGCCGTCTTCAATACACGGAGCGTCGGGGCGTGCTTCTGTACTCGCGCAGACATCATGTACAACTAATGCTAGAACCCACAACTCTGGTCGTTTTATCCTTTTGCGGGCTATCTCCTGAATATCGAACAGAGACAAAGTCAACCATGATGTGGTATTAATTCTTTTTATTATCCCCATCATCAAACACCCCAGCTGAGGGAGCCACTGTGGGTGTGTTTACATTATTTTTGCATGTAAACGTGGTGGGTCTCTCCAGGAAAGATTCCGGTCCGTAGTCGAAGGTGATCGGGGGTGGCTTGCTTGAGGTCGAAGAGCATATACCCGTGCTGAGCGGTTGTCGCATCTTTAAAGGCTTCCAACGCAAACGGTGTGCGGCCGGGATACATCTGTCTCGCCAGGTGCAGCAGTTGAGTGGTATCTCTCGGGTTTTTGAAGACCACCAGATAGTGGGCATTTAAGCTGATGTTCCGATGTTCTTTGTTTTTACTGAACAGATTCTGCACAATGTAGATGATGCTGAGCCGTCGATGATGGCTGCCTTTGGTAAAGAGTTAGGTGACGCGCGCATCCGTCTCCGCCGTGAGATCATCCAGAACCACCAAGGTGTCGGGTTCCAAATCGGCCAGGTTAGGTAGGCCTTCCACGAACGTGATATGGGGCATTGCTGCATACGCTGCCTGCCATTCTCCATAACAACACACGACTCGGGCAATGGGTGGGGTGATCATGCTGTCGGCGTGTTGAAGGAGCTTCCTGACGAAGTGCGTTTTGCCGGAGCCCGTCGGTCTGCGATGACGCAAGTGAAGGGATGCTGCCACCGAGGGTCCATGGTTTGAGCTGTATGCGCTGTCGTGGTAACCCGCTCTTGTAAATTTGGGTACGAGTGAACTGGAGTGGTGGTGGTGGGTACAACGTCGGTCTGTCGTTGTCTGTTCACTGTGAGTGATGAAATCCGGTGGGTTTTGAGACGTAGTGGGTGTACTTGGTGTAGATGTTGACTGTATACTTGGTGTGGAGCTCGATGTGGCTTGCAAACGTGATGTGGTGGTGATGACTGGGCTCGTTTCGATCACGGGGTTGCCTGGTGTAGAGGTCTGTAGACTGGTTTGACTGGTGGCTGGAGTTCTAAGTTGGTTAATTAGAGTGCTGAGATAAGCTACGTCGTAAAACACTCCTCCGTACAACACACTCAGCAGGATTAGCACTATGGCCACAAAGCCCACTTGCGCTTTGCGCGTTTTGGGAGACGCTGTGTTCAGAGGCAGCGTCTGTTGGTCCATAGCGCCGTGTTCATGGTCGAACGTGGAATGAAGGATGATGGTAGTGGTGTCTGGCTTGATAGTCGTTTCACCTGGTTGGCCGCGACCCAGGAATTGAAGGAACTGGGCCAGCCTTGCCATTTGACGAAATGAAACAGTTTGCCACGGCGGCGTTCCGTTTTCAAAATCTGCTCCACCGTGTAGTAGTCTTGCTTTGTTTTCACGACAGGCTGTAATTCCGTGTCGTAAAACGTCCCTAACAACGGTTCCCCTTGAAGATCTTCCAGTTCATAGACTCGCTGCTGTCGGGGTAGGCGCCGTTTAATCAGGAAGTGCTCATCGCTCCAGTTGGGCAAGTAACTTTTCTCAAATTGACCTTTGACTTTACTGATCCGTACAGGGTCCCCGACCTTGAACACCTCCTTCGGCGTTCGCTGCGATTGCCTGGGGTACAAGACACGCCGGATTTGGGCTTCATTGCGTTGGGTGACGGTAATGGGGGCTCTCTCTATACTCCGGTGATAGGCTCGATTGTATCCACTCACAAGTTTCGGGAGAACATCGATGTACCGCCTTGTATTCTTATAGGTGAAATACTTATACATGCGGCCTTTGAATGTCCTGTTGAACCTTTCCACAACGGAAGCCTTGGTCTCGTTGTACGTATGGAAGAAAAACACCTTCTGGGTTTTCAGAAACTGTTGGAACGGTCTGTTGAGGAATTCCGTGCCTTCGTCGGTTTGCAAATACAAGGGTTTGCGCCCGGTCTTGAAGATGTCCTTGAACGCCGCTATGAGATTCGCACCCGTTTTCGTCCGGATGGGTACCACCCACGCCTACTTCGACAGGATATCAATGCACGTCAAGATATACCGATTCCCATCGTTGTGTTTGGCAAAGGCGCTCATATCGACCAAATCCGCTTGCCACTGGACATCTAGTCCTCCCACGATGACCCGGTTTCGTAGAAAATGGCGACGGACAGATCGATGTAAGGTATAGATGTCTTGTTTTTTTAACCAATCTCGGACTTGGGCACGTTGTATCCCCTGAGGTTTGGCCGCTCGATAGAGAGCCGACAATGCACTATAGGCCGCCGGACTGTCGGGACTGTAGTATAAGTTATCCAACACCTTCTCTCAGCTCTTCATGGTGACAAATGATGATGGACCCTGGCTCTATCGTTTATTTATAACGGTATATCTTGGGCCGGAGTTTCTTTCTGATTTTCTTCGTTGGCTTCTGCCAGCATATTGTCCATGGTAAATAACCAGTCCAACTCGTCTGATGACCGCTCTTCCTCCGTAAGCACTTGATCCACATCTGCCACGGCATCTTCCAATGCAGAACATAGAACAGGGTGAAGGGTAAAATGCACTGTACCCCCATCTAGCCGAGCCAATTGAGCAAAGAAGGGGCCGCGTCGGATGTACACATCGTGACACAAGTGGATGAGATCGCCGTCCAGTTCACCAGACAACACCCGTTTGAATTTGGTCCAGCCCTCACGGGACAGACGAATATGAGCCGGGCACGGTTGTGTAGGGTCTGCATCACAGATGTCTCCTATCTCCTCCATGATATCGACCGTATCCGCATAGACGTGCAGGAAGACCTCGGGGTCAAGCTGAGATACGCCCGTACTGCCTCCGTCATGATCAGTACGTGAATGGTACAAGATTTGTACTGTCTCGCGTATTTATAGGAAGAACCCCGTGAGATCAAAGGATCGGGTGGTTATGTCACTAGGCTGACAGTCTAGCCGGATAATCAATGGCATGGTCGTCTGGTTCATTGCTAGGTTTGGTAATTTGTTCATTGGGTTCTGCCGCCGCTTCACTCAGGGCACGAGCCCAGCCCAACTGAACAGCTGATCGCTCGTCCGGTGTAAACAGCTGGTCCACGATAGGCACCACTTTCTCGAAGGCTGTCCACAGATCGGGGTCTAGGGTGAAGCCTCGCGTAGGGTCTTGGTAACGGCCCAGGCGTGGGGAGAACGGTCCACGGTGTACGTAGATGGCATTGTCTATGTGGATGAGGTTTCCGTCGAGCTCACCGCTCAACACCCGTTTAAATTTGGTCCAGCCGTCACGGTGTAGCGTAACCGTATTCGATACGGCCTCAGCGCGCGACCAGCAAACATCTCCACGGTCTTCCACGAGGGTCTATCTTCATAGACGTGTAACCCCACCCGGGGTGTAAGGGGAAGGATGGCTCGTAGGACTGGTGACATGGTTGACCCAACGACGAACGGTGAATGACACACACTCTGACTGTCTCTCGTATTTATGGTCAGGTCCCTCGGTGACGTGGTTGACCCAATGACGATCGGTGAATGACGCACACTGTGACTGACCCTCGTATATATCGGTTGCACATAAGCGCATCTGTGGAGGCTCTGAAACGCCGTTCTTTTTCTGTCGCTGTCATTGCCACAGCGTCAGGGTCAATAGGGAAAAGACCATTACTAGGCCAACGAGCCGTAGCTGGTTCCGGCGTGAGCGTTCGTGATCCATAGTCCCGGCATCAAGGATAGCTGTCATAGTCCAGTACTGGTGGGTGATAGCACGCCTCTCCATCGAGTGCACTCTGTCGAGGACCGCTTCTGTAAACTCTTTCAGGATCTGGCGTCGTCCCTCGTTGTCGTCGCCATCTGCAAATATGCACCGAACCACTGCTCGGTAATCCGTGAGTGAATTAACCACGGTCGCATGCTGTAAAATGCGACTGGCATAGGGATGAGTGTCCATCATGGCTCTGTAACCGTAGGAATGCGGTGTGGGATGCAGAGGGCGAGTTTTATACACCATGTCACACATGCGCGCCTATACGTAGCTCTACGGCTGTAGTCCGTGATACGTACTATTCTGATTGGTTAGTTCAAAAAGAGAGCAACAACAAAAATCAAAGATTACAGGTCAATCTTTTTATTAGCCCAACCCTCATCCTTTCGGGTGTCCCTACGGGTTTTCCTACGGGTTGGCTTCATGATGCGACTGACGCTCTAGACTGTGTGGCTCCTATAGATATAGTACCTCATCGACAATGGGGACTACTTGTTCCAAAGCCGTCCATAGATCGGGGTCCAGGGTAAAACCACCGTCGTTCAGACAGAGGAGTCGAGCGAAAAAGGGACCGCAGAAAATGTAGACGTCGTCACACAGGTGAATGCTATCACCGTCCAGGTCACCCAACAACACACGTTTCAAGGTAGTCCATCCTTCAATGACAAAGAGACGTGCGCTTTGGGTTCAGACGTACACCAACACCTAAGTCCGCTATCGATCAGGACCACTCGTTTGGGGTACAACAATAGGGTGCAGTCAGGTGTAAGCCTCCGGGTAGTCACAGTCCCTTCTTTCACCTCGGGGTGTAGTAAGTCATCCACCTCGGGGAGTACATCTTTCAGTGCCATCCATAAGGGTGGACAGAGTGTGATATGGGTACCTCCACACTGTTCCAACCGGGGAAAAAGGGAATCCTTTCCAGCAGTGCGTATGTGCACACCGACTTCCACGTGCATGAAATGCCTTTCGGGCTCTTTTCCCTGTAACAATCGTGTCAATAGAGTCCAGCCTGATAGCGATAACAAAATCTTCACCTTCTGCGGTGCGTCTTGGACCAGCTTCAGGTGATCGTCATTGACGATGAGGTAGACGTCGGACGTCAGTTGGAATAACGCAAGCTCTGTTCCGCTCGCTGCCATGGTGGGGAATGAAAAGCGAACGGTTAGGGAGGTGGCTTTATAGTGTTGGGTTTTATACACCGTGCGTGGCACTTGTTATACTCGCTTGCGCCATAAGGTCAATACGGTTAGAAATGCGCTATTTTTCTACTACGCCCTGTGAAAGTAGCTCCGATCAGCAGGGCAATGAATGAAGCAATTCCCTAAAAAAATTCCCTCTTTTATACGTTTTTCCGTGACATTCGTGTCTTTTCGGCAAACTCCGTGTGTCTTCGGCCACCTCCGTGTCTTCCTCCGTAACTACCCGACTGTTCCCGTGTAAACCCGGAACACACAGCTAAAGGACTCGGATATAAGTCCCCGGATGTAAACCACAGATGAACAGGTCACGCATTCCTATCATTCAATATACCCTTGAACTATCACGTGATCTCCCCGTGATTCCCCAAATACAGTACATGCATCCCATCAATGGTATAGGACCCGGATATAGGGCAATCAAACGTGCAAGAATGTTGCAATTCGGGGGAGCCAGGTGTTCGGCGCGTGACAAGCAGACGACCGCGAAATTCTGGCGGGAAGTACAGACAGTACATGGCCTATCATGTTCCCCTCTCACCGAACGTACCCTTCGCACCGAAAACACACGAAAGTGAACGACATTGTCTGGAAAACCCCCACAGACAGTACATGTCCCATTCACACGCCCCATTCACACAGACCGGAAGTGACGTCATACCACACGTGATGGGAAAAACCCTAACATGTCTAAACATGGTCCAAGGTCAAGATGAAAGGATACAGGTCAAGTGCACTCATTGACCTTTGACCTCTGTCACGTGATATGCAAATTTCTGAGGTCAAAGGTCAATAAGGCCCGATCCGTGTTCTATATACTACTCCCCTGGATAATAACATTGTGCCCTGCGAGACAGGCAGTCTTAGCTTTCTTGCTCTCCTCTTCCGCCATTTTGGTCTCAAGTCAGCTGATAGTTGGCTCGCGACGAACCCTGGCGAGGAAGTGTCGCTCGTTCTCGGGCACTGTGGCGAGAGGAATTATCGAGATTTTGGTCAGTCTGGAAATACCGATCAAAATTTCGCGGGTAAATGGACTTTTTTTTACATAAAGAGGCCAGATCGGGAGAAGGTAAAGTAACATATATGCGCTTTTCTCGACCTGTTAACAGGGAAGTATATTTGATTTTCGAAGACACGAGGATATAAAACCAGAGTTTTGTGAGCGTGGTGAGGCGACGGCTCCGACTTGATTGTCCTCCTTTCCCCATTTATTCCCTACCTCCCCCCCTCCCTGTAATCAACCTAATTAACCAATTAACAACGGTAACGAGCTCCTGTGGCCAGAATCGGTGCACGAGGATGTTCAATACAGCCTGGCAATTAGTTACTTCATGCCACGGCACTTACTACTGGAACGTTTATACCGCTCGAACGTTTCATAACTATGCAAAGATTGGTAAGGGCGATTCATTTTTGGCCGAATAGTTGACAATGAATTCTAAATAATTTTCCAAATTTAACTTCGCTCACAGCTGGTACAGGAAAATAAATTTCAGATATTGTTTAACATTCATTGTCAACTATTCGGCTAATATTTTTATGGTAACTATTCTTTTTCTGTATTTTTGCAGGAGCTTATTCCATATTGCGTATAATTTGGATTGACCAAACGCTACACAGCCTAATTGTAAGGTTTTCACTTTATTGTTGGGTTACATGTTTGACACTCAATATATAACATGTATACAAGTCCAGAAAATAAATGCACTGCACATGCCTTTGTTATTTTCTTCAGGAATACGCTTTTCAGTCATTTCCAAAATACTCTGTAACAACAACTACACTCGTTTCAATAAAACCTTAACAATTGTCTCAATCAGATTGTTTTTTCTTTGTTATTTTCGCGATATATTCTTCAACGTAGTTATTAGTTTTGAATAACGTGATGTGTACAATGGGCTTGTTGTGTGGATACACCGAAACCTAAACCAAAGTGCATCTCTGGACATCTACAGGTCCTGTCGCCGTCAATGACATCTTTACCGGCCGGGATTATCTTGTTACCCATATAACAGTTCGGACCTGTAAGAAAATCATGAAATTATATTATTGCCCGTGGTACTACAGACCGAACTCAAAATTACTGCAGCATGTGTAATTTCGACCTCTAATATACAGAAGCCAGTTCGTGCCACGTCGAAGTCAATTCTTGTCTCCAGCTATGTCGTAATTACGACTCAACTAAGTCGTAATTGCGACATATCGTAATTACGACATACTAAGTTTTACGACTTACAAAGTTAGCTAACGACTTTGTCAAGTTTGTTAAGTCGTAATTACGATTTTGTTACGTTTGTAAGGTCGTAATCAGGACTTAGCTAGAGAAAAATATTGACTTCGAAGTGGCACGAACAGGCTTCCTTAGTCTAATGTAGAAAATCTAGAGTATAAACGATAACACACAATAATGCTGGAAGAATCGGTCAATAACCTATTAGATCACTGACGGTTAACGGTATAAATTAAACTACAATAATAGCGTGACTGTTATCCAGAAATTAGTTGCATCCGAGACCCTCGTATGTTCATCATACAAGTAGCAACGTTTTATATTGTAAATGCTCAGGTCCAAAAATGACGTTTTGATATTAGGCTTTCGTCTAGCTGCTGAACGGCATCTTCGTATACATTTTAGCTTGCAATGGATTTTTTAATATATCTAAAATATGACAGCTTGAACCAGAACGAATATCACCAAATCCGTCGTGGCATTGTTTCCCGCTATATCATTTTGAGTCTTAAGGTGTCATATTTTGGATATGTTAGAAAATTCCATCTTCATTTTATCAAGCCAATTTCTACGTTCCCACTTCGAAATTCCCTTGATATATCTGGCCTCCTTCAATGTTCAATTAAGATGTGTACAACACAGAAAACGAATTTCGAGCAGAGCCCTCTATTTTCACTCTGAGATAACCCTTCTATACCTCCAAGGGCGGATCGTATCTCTTAGATGGACACTATCGATTGTATACCTTGAGGAGTTTCGTCACAGTAACGTAACTACTCATTTGCCTTGGTGCTTTTACACATTACAAATTCTAATCCAATGTATCACTCAGATGCAATCTTCAGATCCTAGATTTGGAGATATTGAATTCAAAGTCGAGAAAATTGATAACACTCGATTTGAAAACATCAAGGACAAGAAAGACAGCTAGAGATGTGTTCTATCAGACTTTTTTTTAGTTCGACATCAATTTGAAAAATTTCTGAAAAATATCTAATTGATTTTTAGTTATTTTTATGTAACATATCTATCATGTCTACAGTAAAAACTTTATTTTTAATTCTGAATATATAGATATTGGTATAAGTGTGTAACATCATTAGTATACTAGGGTGGAGAGGCAAATGCTTCTGGGTTTGCAAAATAGCCATGTATGGGAGGAACGGAAGGAAACCCCTCGTTACTCACCATCGGGGCATTTGGAGCAGCACTGATTCGTCTCTCTGACGGGATTGACGCATGACGGCATCAAGCAATCTATGGCGAGACACATAGGGCGTCCTCCACTTTCTGGACATGTACACGGCATGCAAGGACCAGTTGGTATTGTGGAACCGGCCGGGTACATTATGCCCTGGTAAAGACATCCTGGCGGTGGTGTTGTCGGTGCTACAGCAGCTCCTTCATACAAATTCCAGGAAGACACCAGGAGAAGGGAAAATATTACCCAAGCTGCCATATTTATCGGAATAATCTTTTGCGATCAAAAGTCCGTACGCTGGAATTAAAAAAAATACCTGTAAATATTCTTGAAACTTTTTCGTTTGTGCATATGTTTGGTTCACAAGCCCTTTTATCAACTCGAGATAGCATCGTGTGACCTTCACACTGTCATCATATCTATCGTATTATGTGGACTACAACTCAATGGCTTTCCTGATCAAACACATCTGCGCGAACGCAATCAAATTAAATCTCGACAGAGATTTGCCTGGGCCTGTTTACTCCAATATAAGAATACACTGTGTATGGTAACCGCCTTTGCTCAGGGTTACTTTGACACCCGTTATTGCTTTGACACCGATGTGGTCTAAGCGCTGCACTTCAAAGGCATTTTCTCTCCCGCGCGCTAGATGTTGATTTAAGGCCGACTAATTTAAACTGTCACTTCCAGTAGAGGACTGTATGAAATTTCGGTAGGGTTAGTACGTTTATTGCTGTCCGACTGTCTGGGATTTTCCAGAATACTCGGTATTTTGTATCTCAGTCACGTTGACTTTTATTATACTTCAGTCCGAAATGAGACATTTTAACTGTCTGTAGCCTGTTGTTGCTCTGCTAAGCTATCACACTGATCTTATTCTCGCAAAAAATACCAGGATGGAAACTACACGAACTGGTTGGATGAACTGTCAAGTGTCCCAGAGAGATGCATATAGCGAGGGTCAACCAGTTGTCTTCTCAAGCTGATTGTATTGGCAAACTATAGATTTTATTACTAATTACAGATTACTACATATTATGTAAATTTGTTACTCTCACATCTACAAATGATAGAAGGGAAAGTCCTGATGACACGTGGAGATGACCTAGTTTGTTGTAGATCGACTATAGATATTGGCTAATGGATGTCAGAGCTGACACTTGTATATTAAGACCATTGACCATGTCTTTGAGCATGGATGATTCTTCTATGATTTTAGAGATGGTACGATTAGGCTGGATTTTGGCCTATACGTGGTGTAGTTGAAACCGAAAATATAAAATTTCCTAAAAATAATTGTGTTTTAATGTAACGGCAAGAGAAAATATATGTACACAATATGTGAAAGTTCTAGCTCGATTGCGTTATGTGATTATAGTTATGACATGAAATTGAAATCCGCAGCATGTGCTGTTTGGCGAAAAAGGGGTGTAAATCGAGTCATTCAAACACACATTTAGACACGAAGGACCCCTTGGACCAAAAGGATTTTCCAGCAGTGAAGATATAATGCCACCGCACATCACCAGGTTAAATGGCATTTAGGTCCAAGGGGTCCTTAATGTCTAAATGTGTTCTTAAAAGACCCGATTTAGACCCTTTTTTATGAAATAGCATATGCTGTGGATTTCAGTTTCATGTCATAACTATAATTATAACGCAATCGAGCTAGAACTTTCGCATATTGTACACATATATTTCATCTCGCCGTTACATTAAAACAAAATTATTTGTAAGATATTTCATTTTTCCGATTTCAACCGCACCACGTATAGGCCAAAATCCTGCCTTATCGTACCATCTCCTTTAAGAAAGTAAAACATCTGCTTGTGGAACTGTTGTGTTTTTCAATGGCCACGTTTTTAGAGAAACGCTATTTGAACGCTGTCATTGATGACTACAGGCGACATGGCAAATTTTTGACAGACATCTGTCCATCATCTGCCCCATCTGTATACATGGAAGGACAAGGGGAAGGGCTTGGGATAACTTTTGATTTTATCGGGATTTCGGGATGAAAGAATTGGGGAATAGACTTTATTTGAGGTACAACGTTATATAATATTCCTATATAAACTTTTCATTATCCGTTATCAAAATATAATTTCAAATCATTATTTTTATAATTTATTACAATCACGATTTGATTGTAACGACTGATCATTGTAACACGAGATCTTCGGCGCATGATGCTCGAACGGCCCATACAGTCTTGTATAGTCGACATGAACATAATAATGAGCAATTTCAGTCAATTTTTTTTATTTTTGAAAATCTCAGACAATGTCACAACAAGATGGATGTTTGGTGTTATTTCTGCCATTTGAATATGGGTTATGCGCAATGGGCCTGAAACGTATGTCCTTCAAATCCTATACCGAAATGTCTTGGTGGTCATCTGCAGGTCATCTCCCCGTTCACGACGTCTTTATCGGCTGGGATGATCGTATTACCCATGTAACAGTTTGGCCCTGTAAGGAGACCATATAGATATACGTTATCCCACATCTATTCCATAATGCAATGTACATCCTAGCCTCTAGTATTGGACCCTACTATGGAAGGCCGATGCAGCAACAACAACATTATCTCAGTTGGATGGCAGATTTTGAGATCGAAGACGAGGCCGCGCTACGTCATGGGTCAACTAAGACAGTCACGTGGTTGCATATGAAGATTGGGGTGGCGTCTATAAATAGTGATCCAATGAGAACGCTCGTCTAAAGGAGGTTCCAGACAAAAATTGAAAATAAAATGTCATTTTTCTTTTATTTCAGCAAGAGCTAACACAAACCTTCAACACTCAAAGTAAAGAATAAAAAGTTCAGGGATCACCAGGTTTAATTTTCGCATGATCTAGGTATTTATATCGTCTACTGTAATGGATTAACCCTACTATGATATCAATCTCAGTAAACTCAGATATAATGTCACGGAATATTATATCTGAATTCAGCCCTATATAAATCCCATGCGAATCTGAAACTACATATGTTAGCCAATCAGGTGGCTAGCTTGTTGAAATCACGCCCACAGTAATTACACACGGTAGCACGTGGACTAATATATAAACATTATCGGGAGACAGTATCCAAATATGGCATCATTTCCAGACAGATCTGTGAAGATCAAAGAGTTGACTCCCGCCGAAAAGTCTGGCTTTGTTAGGGGGTAGAAAATATCAGAAGACTGTGCCGCACGAGATGTTAATCTCCGTGAAGTAAACGTCAATCATTGTCAGAGAGAAAAGTCAGAAATGGTCGTGACTGGCTTATTATGGCATCTCAAAGAATATCGCCGAACATTTCGCACGAAGTTTTCATAGCGTTACGTCTAGATGGTATTCCCCTGATTTACCATCTTGGTTTACCTAGATTGACTATGATATATGAGATGCGTCTATTTTCATAGAAAAAGCTCATATTTTCTAAGAAGTTAAAATGTCATTTTCTCCAAAATACCTCGATAGTTTCCTGGATCAATGGTAAATCGGAAAATCTAATAAAAAATGAGGGGTCATCAGGCTTCTCTTCAAGACAGAAGGACGCCAACATGTAAAAGCATTTACACTGATTTCGCTAGGTCAATTTGGAAAACACATTACCCAAATCAAAAATCCTTTCACAGCTGTTCTCTTGAAAGCTTATATTTTCATTTTCCATTAAATATCGCTATTTTGCGGTGCACCATATATGAGATCAATCACTACCCATTGGAAGGGACGCACGCATGGCTACTGCTCCTTCAATTTATAGTATATATTATATATTATAGTTTCCGTTTATAATATATGTTCTACTTGAATAAATGTCGTGAAGGAGATCGTCTCTAAGAGAAAGTGTGATACTCCATACCCAGGCATATGAAACACGTCATGCACACACGCACGCACCTCACAAGAAAAACTTGTCCGGCTTCTATCAAATAACCTACATCATGTTTTCCTGATCTGCAAATCAGGTGAGACAATTTTCCAAAAGAAAAACATATGAAAAGGACCATTATTTCCTGTAACATTAATTCCCAGTGGTACAAAAAAGTATGTTTGGGGGCTTACAGTTGGCTACATGTGAATTTCTCTTGTTTAGCGTCAAAAAAGCCATGGTAGTTGCAATAAACGAGTCTTGGGCTCATTTTCGTTTTGCCTATGTTAAACGCCATGGGGTGCGTTGAGGTTGTTTCTAGCTAATGCATATATAGAGTGACCTCACAATTTATCCAATGTTCTCTCTCAGACACCGCAGCTGCATATCGAAATATCTTATCTATATGCCCATGCATATTTGGAACTTATTTCACATGAACACCGAGTACTCACCAGCAGGGCAGCTGGAGCAGCATTGGTTCGTCTCTCTGACCGGATTAACAATGGTGGCAACGCGCAGTCAATGGCGCTACACAAAGCCACTCCTCCACTCTCCGGGCAAGTACAGTGGATACACGGACCCATTTGAAACCTGGATCCGGCCGGGTACATTTTACCCCCACGAAGACATCCTGATGCCAGTGTTGTCGGTGTTATAACAGCTCCTTCGCACAATGACCAAGACGAGACCAGGAGAAGTGGAATTATTACCCAACTTGCCATAGTCATTAGCGCAGTGTCTGTCACAAACTACAAACATATGTAATATAAAAAAAAAACGTACACATGCTTGATTCACATGAACTCTTATCAGCTGAAGGTATTGCTAATTTCAACATAGTGCCTCGTTCTTCAACGATATGGTCCCAATTAACCGCACGTCGGAAACAATTACCGGTATGTCCCAAGGGCGCTTACTGCAATATTCCACTAGATGTCTTGAAATGGTCTAAGTCTTCATCATATCCGCCGGTGTAAAATGCAGAATTTTTGTGAAACACTGATCAAATTTCCAACATAGTTTGGCTGTTTTAGCTTAGGATCACGAAATAACCTCGAACCAAATGGATTAAGAGGTTTAAAGGCGGCTTTCTCGTTTGGAGGGCTTCATAAATGAGTCTTCAAGTGTGAAATTTAGTCCATTTTAAGGGAGAGGTGCATTGTGGTAAGCGCAGGTGGAAACAAATCTGCTTGCGACGCGCGGGCCTGTAGGTTGGCTCCACAGCGTCAAGGAACTGAAGATATAGAAGACAACGTGTGAAATTTACGATGGACTTACCATATCCAAACGAAGGGAATTTTACCCATAATCTTTTTGTTTCGGAAGACAAAGCCATATGTTGCTGGTATAAACAGGTCTCTGGTCAACCAATTGAAAGATATGTTCTTTTGAATCTCGGACCAGGACGGACGAGCCATCCGCATATATTTCATTTTCAGCGTGTACGTGCATTCACATGGCATTAGATTGTATACCTGCTACTGTCAGATATACTGTCTGATTGCATTGGTTTTGAAAACGCGAGGCACAGCTTCCGTGTGCATAGCTCTCGTCAAATCATCATCATCCGTTATTAAACGGATAGGTGTGGGGTCAGGATGTCACAGGTAAACAGAACCATGTAACGTAGGCGCTTTTCATTCAGTTGAGCAGATTACTTGTTCCTTCTGTAAGATATACATGATGCATTTTACATCTCTCTCATATGAAGATACCAGTACTAGATTCCTTGGTCGATAAAATCGATACAGACTGAATATGCATGCGTGCCGCGTTTTTCCAGCTGAATGCAATCAGAGGTTGTTAGGACATTTTAGGAGATTACACATTCTGACAATGAGAAAATGATACGCAGTGCTCAGGTTCGTGACTCTGTGGACTGTAGGACAATGCTGGAGTCCAGGCAGTTGAGACGTATGACACAGGAGAGGAGATAGCCGAGAGTTGTGCATTTGTAGCCCGTGGAATTATCGAACGATCAGGATAATGCGGCGGTGGTTACTATTAAACGGGCCATTCTTGTACGAGCTTCTCGCCTGGAATTGGCGATTGTCTCTTCTATTTCGTTTTATGAGGTTTCAAATCCACAAACTCATAGCAACAGGGCCTATTCACCACTTCGTTGAAAGTTCGCATGAAATGAGGATAGATTCTTTTCCCCAGTATTTGCATTTGCTGTCTATCAATATGATTACTGAGGAACACAAACTAATGAGAGTTTAAGGCGATATTCCGAGGTGCTTTACATTGAGGAAAGAGATTCTGGGTCAATTAGGTGGAAAGGTACCTGTGATGGGATCCTTTGATATAAGTCGACTACTTTTCCCTCTCTTCTTATGTCCATCTAATCTTTCAAGATGAGGAGGTTGGTCTGTGTGACGTCGGATCAATATGTCTAGTCGATATCAAGGGGGGGAGGAGGGGGGGGGATGCCGGTATGAAGATCATATTTTTTTATTCTTGTATGCGCCAAGGCAGTCTGCTATCGACGTGTCCTCACAACCCGTTGGTCCGCTTACTATCATGGAAAGCGGGTACTCTAATACGCTGAATGAACACTCGAGCTGTGCGATTATGCAACATGTATCGTGTGTGTGCTTGTATTGAAGGTATTTGGCCAGGTTATCGAGACACAAGAACATACTGTAACGAATTTTCTGATTGATCGACTGATAGAGTGTGTCTTGTATGAAGTTAGTTTGTTGCCACCAATGACGTAATGTGTCACGACCCTCGTAGGAATACCATTCCATAATGTCCTCTAACAGACATGAAAAGAACCTTCCCATAGACCGAAATCACTAGCCCATCCATATGCTGTAGGTCACAGATCGTCTCATAGGCTTCTGGCTTTTCTCTCTCATAGTGTCACCATGGTAACGTGAATTCTCCGTCTCATTTAGAAGGTAAGGTGGGTCATTATTCACTTCTAACCCAGTCAGAGGATACATCAGCAAAGCATTACAGAGAGTCTTAATTTCAAAGCTTACACTTAGCAGATAAGTGAAACAACTACTAAAAGATAGAGTCAACGCCAAATTTCCAGTTTCAAAGAATAGTAAATATATGAATATTTCAAAAGTACTTTTGTATATACATGTATTTTACAAGATTAATCTTTGTACGAATCGCAGGGATAATTCACCGATGCGTAAACCGATTTAATATGGTGCACGAGCATCCGATGTAGTAAATGTTTCGTACGGTGGCTGAACTCGTCTATGAAAGAATTTAGCCCTCTTCCAAATAAATCATATGCTACTTGTATCAAAAAGGCTGCATTAATTATTATCCCATGAGAAAAAGGATAACTACAGGTTTTGAAATCCTAACATTCCTTCAAGGACACTCGAACCATGATTTCCTCTATCGAGATAGAATATCAAAGGTATTCCCAGTGTCACTTAAGTCAGTTCTCATGAATGACTAAGGTGACCTACGTGCAGTGTTTTTGATACCCTAAAGACATGTAACCACTCCCGTCGTCTAAGGATAGCACTGCCTAGTCTGCGATCCACCTGCAGCTCATTATAGGTAACTCTTACTCTATCCTGCAGTGCCGTCTTAGGGTGCACTCCGGAGATTCTTTTATTCGGCATGGAATAGACTATGGGTCCGTTTTTCGGCCACCAGTTGTCGCAAAACCTTCAACCCAAATCACTTATATGTATATATTTTCTGAAAGAGCATGATGAAACTATTATTTTAAGATATAACACTGCTATGTTATAGAAAAATTTAACTCGAACATTCTCCTCCATGCTTGCTTCATTTTTCCTAGAAAACCCCTTAAAAATGTCGAAAAATGGTCAAATTCGGCTCAATTTCCAGAAAAATCTGTAAGAGCGATTTCAATTAAACTTCTTACTCACGTTCCCTGGTCCGGTCTCAACTTAAAAAGGCAAAAAAAAGGGGGTGTTAACCTAACCGTTTTTTGTCAGATTTTCTTCCCGTAAATGAGTCCCGATTTTTAGGCACACCCAAGGGGCATAACTGAGGCAGGACAAACTTTACTCCATGATCACGATCAGCGTGTAGACGAAGCCAGCACTCGATTTGTACGTACTCGTTTGCAGCGTTGATAATGCTGAATAGGATGGCATTATAGATATAAGCTATTAAGAAGACAAGAAGAATTATGATGTAGCAGAACAAGGGCAGTCTATCGTATTATGAAATTAGAGAGGGGCCATTACTACGAAACTGCGGAGGGCCACCTTAAGGGGCAGGATGTTTTTTACGAAATTAATTATTCACATGTATCGTAATCTCAGAGTGTTTGCGAGTATGGCGGTATACAACGCGCAGTTATACATATTATTTTGGAAATCCGACCGATAACTTTCCCCCTACCCCATCTTTGTTTTGATCAATTTTGCCAATTCTAGCAGGATTTTCGAGAACAAAACTCAAAATTAACCTATTTCTTCTTAATAATGGTCATCCATTCGGCAATATGAAGGCCGTGGTTACTTTTCCGCTTTCCAATGATAGCAGAAACGCGGAAAAATGCAAATAAGCGATGTAACCAAGTCAAATTATTGGTAATTTTGCACTCAATTTTCTCTTAGAAACATGGGAAATACTTCAGAAACTTGAGAAATAATTTGTAAAACCATAATAATATACATCCATTCCATCCTTTATGGACTGTAAATGGGTTCTCTTGTAAAGAAAATTTACACTGGCAAATTTATATCATTCTGATAGGACCTCGTTCTGCCATAATATCCACCGAAATCTCAGTCCAGGGGGAGATAACTCCTGTATGGAATACAGTATGCAGTAACCTCAATTGTATACTAATGGACACACTGTGGATTATTTTAATCGAACTCCTGGTCTTCTTTCCACCTGCTTCCGAAAATAGCGCTTCAGGTATAACTAGGCAGTCAAAATTAAACAATCTGGCGTAATGATACATCTCCGCTCCGTAACGGAGTCTACATTAAGATAATGCATAGACTCCACTATTATGCCTTAAAGGGTGCACTCCGGAGATTCTTTTATTCGGCATGGAATAGACTATGGGTCCGTTTTTCGGCCACCAGTTGTCGCAAAACCTTCAACCCAAATCACTTATATGTATATATTTTCTGAAAGAGCATGATGAAACTATTATTTTAAGATATAACACTGCTATGTTATAGAAAAATTTAACTCGAACATTCTCCTCCATGCTTGCTTCATTTTTCCTAGAAAACCCCTTAAAAATGTCGAAAAATGGTCAAATTCGGCTCAATTTCCAGAAAAATCTGTAAGAGCGATTTCAATTAAACTTCTTACTCACGTTCCCTGGTCCGGTCTCAACTTAAAAAGGCAAAAAAAAAGGGGTGTTAACCTAACCGTTTTTTGTCAGATTTCCTTCCCGTAAATGAGTCCCGATTTTTAGGCACACCCAAGGGGCATAACTGAGGCAGGACAAACTTTACTCCATGATCCCGATCAGCGTGTAGACGAAGCCAGCCTCGATTTGTACGTACTCGTTTGCAGCGTTGATAATGCTGAATAGGATGGCATTATAGATATAAGCTATTAAGAAGACAAGAAGAATTATGATGTAGCAGAACAAGGGCAGTCTATCGTATTATGAAATTAGAGAGGGGCCATTACTACGAAACTGCGGAGGGCCACCTTAAGGGGCAGGATGTTTTTACGAAATTAATTATTCACATGTATCGTAATCTCAGAGTGTTTGCGAGTATGGCGGTATACAACACTTGCCAGTTATACATATTATTTTGGGAAATCCGACCGATAACTTTCCACCTACCCCATCTTTGTTTTGATCAATTTTGCCAATTCTAGCAGGATTTTCGAGAACAAAACTCAAAATTAACCTATTTCTTCTTAATAATGGTCATCCATTCGGCAATATGAAGGCCGTAGTTACTTTTCCGCTTTCCAATGATAGCAGAAACGCGGGAAAATGCAAATAAGGGATGTAACCAAGTCAAATTATTAGTAATTTTGCACTCAATTTTCTCTTAGAAACATGGGAAATACTTCAGAAACTTGAGAAATAATTTGTAAAACCATAATAATATACATCCATTCCATCCTTTATGGACTGTAAATGGGTTCTCTTGTAAAGAAAATTTACACTGGCAAATTTATATCATTCTGATAGGACCTCATTCTGCCATAATATCCACCGAAATCTCAGTCCAGGGGGAGATAACTCCTGTATGGAATACGGTATGCAGTAACCTCAATTGTATACTAATGGACACACTGTGGATTATTTTAATCGAACTCC
>JAVTVY010017903.1:0-71186 GCA_036873755.1 Hanleya hanleyi
TGTCCTGCTAACACACCAACCTTGTCCTTCATCCCTAGCCCCGTCCCCTATAGATCTAGAACTAAACACTGTCCTGCTAACACACCAACCTTGTCCTTCATCCCTAGCCCCGCCCCCTATAGATCTAGAACTAAACACTGTCCTGCTAACACACCAACCTTGTCCTTCATCCCTAGCCCCGCCCCCTATAGATCTAGAACTACACACTGTCCTGCTAACACACCAACCTTGTCCTTCATCCCTAGCGCCGCCCCCTATAGATCTAGAACTAAACACTGTCCTGCTAACACACCAACCTTGTCCTTCATCCCTAGCCCCGCCCCCTATAGATCTAGAACTAAACACTGTCCTGCTAACACACCAACCTTGTCCTTCATCCCTAGCCCCGCCCCCTATAGATCTAGAACTAAACACTGTCCTGCTAACACACCAACCTTGTCCTTCATCCCTAGCCCCGTCCCCTATAGATCTAGAACTAAACACTGTCCTGCTAACACACCAACCTTGTCCTTCATCCCTAGCTCCGCCCCCTATAGATCTAGAACTAAACACTGTCCTGCTAACACACCAACCTTGTCCTTCATCCCTAGCCCCGCCCCCTATAGATCTAGAACTAAACACTGTCCTGCTAACACACCAACCTTGTCCTTCATCCCTAGCCCCGCCCCCTATAGATCTAGAACTAAACACTGTCCTGCTAACACACCAACCTTGTCCTTCATCCCTAGCCCCGTCCCCTATAGATCTAGAACTAAACACTGTCCTGCTAACACACCAACCTTGTCCTTCATCCCTAGCCCCGCCCCCTATAGATCTAGAACTAAACACTGTCCTGCTAACACACCAACCTTGTCCTTCATCCCTAGCCCCGCCCCCTATAGATCTAGAACTACACACTGTCCTGCTAACACACCAACCTTGTCCTTCATCCCTAGCGCCGCCCCCTATAGATCTAGAACTAAACACTGTCCTGCTAACACACCAACCTTGTCCTTCATCCCTAGCCCCGCCCCCTATAGATCTAGAACTAAACACTGTCCTGCTAACACACCAACCTTGTCCTTCATCCCTAGCCCCGCCCCCTATAGATCTAGAACTAAACACTGTCCTGCTAACACACCAACCCAGGAGAGAGAATTAAATTTAACGTCGCTTTCAAACCAACTCAGGATCCTTAACCCAGTCCCTATCTCTAGCACTAAAACTTGAACTTGTAACACATGAACCCTGGATCCTTAGCACCACCCGCTATCTCTAGCACTAAAACTTGAACTTCTAACACATGAACCCTGGATCCTTAGCACCACCCGCTATCTCTAGCACTAAAACTTGTCCTGCTAACACATGAACCCAGGATCCTTAGCACCACCCGCTATCTCTAGCACTAAAACTTGTCCTGCCAACACATGAACCCAGGATCCTTAGCACCTCCAGCTATCTCTAGCACTAAAACTTGTCCTACCAACACATGAACCCAGGATCCTTAGCACCACCCGCTATCTCTAGCACTAAAACTTGTCCTTCCAACACATGAACCCTGGATCCTTAGCACCACCCGCTATCTCTAGCACTAAAACTTGTCCTGCCAACACATCAACCCAGGATCCTTAGCACCACCCGCTATCTCTAGCACTAAAACTTGTCCTTCCAACACATGAACCCTGGATCCTTAGCACCACCCGCTATCTCTAGCACTAAAACTTGTCCTTCTAACACATGAACCCTGGATCCTTAGCACCACCCGCTATCTCTAGCACTAAAACTTGTCCTGCCAACACATGAACCCAGGATCCTTAGCACCACCCGCTATCTCTAGCACTAAAACTTGCCTTCCAACACATGAACCCTGGATCCTTAGCACCACCCGCTATCTCTAGCACTAAAACTTGTCCTGCCAACACATCAACCCAGGATCCTTAGCACCACCCGCTATCTCTAGCACTAAAACTTGTCCTTCCAACACATGAACCCTGGATCCTTAGCACCACCCGCTATCTCTAGCACTAAAACTTGTCCTGCCAACACATGAACCCAGGATCCTTAGCACCACCCGCTATCTCTAGCACTAAAACTTGTCCTGCCAACACATGAACCCAGGATCCTTAGCACCACCCTCTTTCTCTAGCACTACAACTTGTCCTGCCAACACATGAACCCAGGATCCTTAGCACCACCCTCTATCTCTAGCACTAAAACTTGTCCTGCCAAACACATGAACCCAGGATCCTTAGCACCACCCTCTATCTCTAGCACTAAAAAGTGTCCTGCCAACACATCAACCCAGGATCCTTAGCACCACCCTCTTATCTCTAGCACTAAAAATTGTCCTGCCAACACATCAACCCAGGATCCTTAGCACCACCCTCTTATCTCTAGCACTAAAACTTGTCCTGCCAACACATGAACCCAGGATCCCTAGCACCATCCTCTATCTCAAGCACTAAACTTGTCCTGCCAACACATGAACCCAGAATCCTTAGCACCACCATCTATCTCTAGCACTAAAACTTGTCCTGCCAACACATGAACCCAGGATCCTTAGCACCACCCTCTATCTCTAGCAAACTTGTCCTGCCAACACATCAACCCAGGATCCTTAGCACCACCCTCTTATCTCTAGTACTAAAACTTGTCCTGCCAACACATGAACCCAGGATCCTTAGCACCACCCTCTATCTCTAGCACTAAAACTTGTTCTGCCAACACATGAACCCAGGATCCTTAGCACCACCCTCTATCTCTAGCACTAAAACTTGTCCTGCCAACACATGAACCCAGGATCCTTAGCACCACCCTCTATCTCTAGCACTAAAACTTGTCCTGCCAAGTCATTTTCATGAACCCAGGATCCTTACCACCACCCTCTATCTCTAGCACTAAAACTTGTCCTGCCAACTCATGAACCCAGGATCCTTAGCACCACCCTCTATCTCTAGCACTAAAACTTGTCCTGCCAACACATGGACCCAGGATCCTTAGCACCACCCTCTATCTCAAGCACTAAACTTGTCCTGCCAACACATCAACCCAGGATCCTTAGCACCACCCTCTTATCTCTCGCACTAAAACTTGTCCTGCCAACACATGAACCCAGGATCCTTAGCACCACCCTCTATCTCAAGCACTAAACTTGTCCTGCCAACACATGAACCCAGGATCCTTAGCACCACCCTCTATCTCTAGCACTAAAACTTGTCCTGCCAACACATGAACCCAGGATCCTTAGCACCACCCTCTATCTCTAGCACTAAACTTGTCCTGCCAACTCATGAACCCAGGATCCTTAGCACCACCCTCTATCTCTAGCACTAAAACTTGTCCTGCCAACACATGAACCCAGGATCCTTAGCACCACCCTCTATCTCTAGCACTAAAACTTGTCCTGCCAACACATGAACCCAGGATCCTTAGCACCACCCTCTTATCTCTAGCACTAAAACTTGTCCTGCCAACACATGAACCCAGGATCCCTAGCACCATCCTCTATCTCAAGCACTAAACTTGTCCTGCCAACACATGAACCCAGAATCCTTAGCACCACCATCTATCTCTAGCACTAAAACTTGTCCTGCCAACACATGAACCCAGGATCCTTAGCACCACCCTCTATCTCTAGCAAACTTGTCCTGCCAACACATCAACCCAGGATCCTTAGCACCACCCTCTTATCTCTAGTACTAAAACTTGTCCTGCCAACACATGAACCCAGGATCCTTAGCACCACCCTCTATCTCTAGCATTAAAACTTGTTCTGCCAACACATGAACCCAGGATCCTTAGCACCACCCTCTATCTCTAGCACTAAAACTTGTCCTGCCAACACATGAACCCAGGATCCTTAGCACCACCCTCTATCTCTAGCACTAAAACTTGTCCTGCCAACACATGAACCCAGGATCCTTAGCACCACCCTCTATCTCAAGCACTAAACTTGTCCTGCCAACACATGAACCCAGGATCCCTAGCACCACCCTCTTATCTCTAGCACTAAAACTTGTCCTGCCAACACATGAACCCGGGATCCTTAGCACCACCCTCTATCTAAAGCACTAAAACTTGTCCTTCCAACACATGAACCCTGGATCCTTAGCACCACCCGCTATCTCAAGCACTAAAACTTGTCCTGCCAACACATCAACCCAGGATCCTTAGCACCACCCTCTTATCTCTAGCACTAAAACTTGTCCTGCCAACACATGAACCCAGGATCCTTAGCACCACCCTCTATCTAAAGCACTAAAACTTGTCCTGCCAACACATGAACCCAGGATCCTTAGCACCACCCGCTATCTCTAGCACTAAAACTTGTCCTGCCAACACATGAACCTAAGATCCTTGGCACCACCCGCTATCTCTAGCACTAAAACTTGTCCTGCCAACACATCAACCCAGGATCCTTGCACCACCCGCTATCTCTAGCACCAAAACTTGTCCTTCCAACACATGAACCCAGGATCCTTAGCACCACCCGCTATCTCTAGCACTAAAACTTGTCCTGCCAACACATGAACCCAAGATCCTTGGCACCACCTGCTATCTCTAGCACTAAAACTTGTCCTGCCAACACATGAACCCAGGATCCTTAGCACCACCTTCAATCTCTAGCACTAAAACTTGTCCTGCCAACACATGAACCCAAGATCCTTGGCACCACCCGCTATCTCTAGCACTAAAACTTGTCCTGCCAACACATGAACCCAGGATCCTTAGCACCACCCTCAATCTCTAGCACTAAAACTTGTCCTGCCAACACATGCACCCAAGATCCTTAGCACCACCCTCTATCTCTAGCACTAAAACTTGTCCTGCCAACACATGAACCCAGGATCCTTAGCACCACCCTCTATCTCAAGCACTAAACTTGTCCTTCCAACACATGAACCCAGGATCCCTAGCACCACCCTCTTATCTCTAGCACTAAAACTTGTCCTGCCAACACATGAACCCAGGATCCTTAGCACCACCCTCTATCTAAAGCACTAAAACTTGTCCTTCCAACACATGAACCCTGGATCCTTAGCACCACCCACTATCTCAAGCACTAAAACTTGTCCTGCCAACACATCAACCCAGGATCCTTAGCACCACCCTCTTATCTCTAGCACTAAAACTTGTCCTGCCAACACATGAACCCAGGATCCTTAGCACCACCCTCTATCTAAATCACTAAAACTTGTCCTGCCAACACATGAACCCAGGATCCTTAGCACCACCCTCTATCTCAAGCACTAAAACTTGTCCTGGCAACACATGAACCCAGGATCCTTAGCACCACCCTCTATATCTAGCACTAAAACTTGTCCTGCCAACTCATGAACCCAGGATCCTTAACACCACCCTCTATCTCTAGAACTAAAACTTGTCCTGCCAACACATGAACCCAGGATCCTTAGCACCACCCTCTATCTCTAGCACTAAAACTTGTCCTGCCAACATATCAACCCAGGATCCTTAGCACCACCCTCTTATCTCTAGCACTAAAACTTGTCCTGCCAACACATGAACCCAGGATCCTTAGCACCACCCTCTATCTAAAGCACTAAAACTTGTCCTTCCAACACATGAACCCTGGATCCTTAGCACCACCCGCTATCTCAAGCACTAAAACTTGTCCTGCCAACACATCAACCCAGGATCCTTAGCACCACCCTCTTATCTCTAGCACTAAAACTTGTCCTGCCAACACATGAACCCAGGATCCTTAGCACCACCCTCTATCTCAAGCACTAAAACTTGTCCTGCCAACACATGAACCCAGGATCCTTAGCACCACCCTCTATCTCAAGCACTAAACTTGTCCTGCCAACACATGAACCCAGGATCCTTAGCACCACCTCTATCTCTAGCACTAAAACTTGTCCTGCCAACACATCAACCCAGGATCCTTAGCACCACCCTCTTATCTCTAGCACTAAAACTTGTCCTGCCAACACATGAACCCAGGATCCTTAGCACCACCCTCTATCTCAAGCACTAAAACTTGTCCTGCCAACACATGAACCCAGGATCCTTAGCACCACCCTCTATCTCTAGCACTAAAACTTGTCCTGCCAACACATGAACCCAGGATCCTTAGCACCACCCTCTATCTCTAGCACTAAAACTTGTCCTGCCAACACATCAACCCAGGATCCTTGCACCACCCGCTATCTCTAGCACCAAAACTTGTCCTTCCAACACATGAACCCAGGATCCTTAGCACCACCCGCTATCTCTAGCACTAAAACTTGTCCTGCCAACACATGAACCCAAGATCCTTGGCACCACCTGCTATCTCTAGCACTAAAACTTGTCCTGCCAACACATGAACCCAGGATCCTTAGCACCACCTTCAATCTCTAGCACTAAAACTTGTCCTGCCAACACATGAACCCAAGATCCTTGGCACCACCCGCTATCTCTAGCACTAAAACTTGTCCTGCCAACACATGAACCCAGGATCCTTAGCACCACCCTCAATCTCTAGCACTAAAACTTGTCCTGCCAACACATGAACCCAAGATCCTTAGCACCACCCTCTATCTCAAGCACTAAACTTGTCCTGCCAACACATGAACCCAGGATCCTTAGCACCACCCTCTATCTCTAGCACTAAAACTTGTCCTGCCAACACATGAACCCAGGATCCTTAGCACCACCCTCTATCTCTAGCACTAAAACTTGTCCTGCCAACTCATGAAACCAGGATCCTTAGCACCACCATCTATCTCTAGCACTAAAACTTGTCCTGCCAACACATGAACCCAGGATCCTTAGCACCACCCTCTATCTCTAGCACTAAAACTTGTCCTGCCAAGTCATTTTCATGAACCCAGGATCCTTAGCACCACCCTCTATCTCTAGCACTAAAACTTGTCCTGCCAACACATGGACCCAGGATCCTTAGCACCACCCTCTATCTCAAGCACTAAACTTGTCCTGCCAACACATCAACCCAGGATCCTTAGCACCACCCGCTATCTCTAGCACTAAAACTTGTCCTGCCAACACATGAACCCAGGATCCTTAGCACCACCCGCTATCTCTAGCACTAAAACTTGTCCTGCCAACACATGAACCCAGGATCCTTAGCACCTTCAGCTATCTCTAGCACTAAAACTTGTCCTGCCAACACATGAACCCAGGATCCTTAGCACCACCCTCAATCTCTAGCACTAAAACTTGTCCTGCCAACACATGAACCCAAGATCCTTAGCATCACCCTCTATCTCAAGCACTAAACTTGTCCTGCCAACACATGAACCCAGGATCCTTAGCACCACCCTCTATCTCTAGCACTAAAACTTGTCCTGCCAACACATGAACCCAGGATCCTTAGCACCACCCTCTATCTCAAGCACTAAACTTGTCCTGCCAACACATGAACCCAGGATCCCTAGCACCACCCTCTTATCTCTAGCACTAAAACTTGTCCTGCCAACACATGAACCCGGGATCCTTAGCACCACCCTCTATCTAAAGCACTAAAACTTGTCCTTCCAACACATGAACCCTGGATCCTTAGCACCACCCGCTATCTCAAGCACTAAAACTTGTCCTGCCAACACATCAACCCAGGATCCTTAGCACCACCCTCTTATCTCTAGCACTAAAACTTGTCCTGCCAACACATGAACCCAGGATCCTTAGCACCACCCTATCTAAAGCACTAAAACTTGTCCTGCCAACACATGAACCCAGGATCCTTAGCACCACCCGCTATCTCTAGCACTAAAACTTGTCCTGCCAACACATGAACCCTGGATCCTTAGCACCACCCGCTATCTCTAGCACTAAAACTTGTCCTGCCAACACATCAACCCAGGATCCTTAGCACCACCCGCTATCTCTAGCACTAAAACTTGTCCTTCCAACACATGAACCCTGGATCCTTAGCACCACCCGCTATCTCTAGCACTAAAACTTGTCCTGCCAACACATGAACCCAGGATCCTTAGCACCACCCGCTATCTCTAGCACTAAAACTTGTCCTGCCAACACATGAACCCAGGATCCTTAGCACCACCTTCAATCTCTAGCACTAAAACTTGTCCTGCCAACACATGAACCCAAGATCCTTGGCACCACCCGCTATCTCTAGCACTAAAACTTGTCCTGCCAACACATGAACCCAGGATCCTTAGCACCACCCTCAATCTCTAGCACTAAAACTTGTCCTGCCAACACATGCACCCAAGATCCTTAGCACCACCCTCTATCTCTAGCACTAAAACTTGTCCTGCCAACACATGAACCCAGGATCCTTAGCACCACCCTCTATCTCAAGCACTAAACTTGTCCTTCCAACACATGAACCCAGGATCCCTAGCACCACCCTCTTATCTCTAGCACTAAAACTTGTCCTGCCAACACATGAACCCAGGATCCTTAGCACCACCCTCTATCTAAAGCACTAAAACTTGTCCTTCCAACACATGAACCCTGGATCCTTAGCACCACCCACTATCTCAAGCACTAAAACTTGTCCTGCCAACACATCAACCCAGGATCCTTAGCACCACCCTCTTATCTCTAGCACTAAAACTTGTCCTGCCAACACATGAACCCAGGATCCTTAGCACCACCCTCTATCTAAATCACTAAAACTTGTCCTGCCAACACATGAACCCAGGATCCTTAGCACCACCCTCTATCTCAAGCACTAAAACTTGTCCTGGCAACACATGAACCCAGGATCCTTAGCACCACCCTCTATATCTAGCACTAAAACTTGTCCTGCCAACTCATGAACCCAGGATCCTTAACACCACCCTCTATCTCTAGAACTAAAACTTGTCCTGCCAACACATGAACCCAGGATCCTTAGCACCACCCTCTATCTCTAGCACTAAAACTTGTCCTGCCAACATATCAACCCAGGATCCTTAGCACCACCCTCTTATCTCTAGCACTAAAACTTGTCCTGCCAACACATGAACCCAGGATCCTTAGCACCACCCTCTATCTAAAGCACTAAAACTTGTCCTTCCAACACATGAACCCTGGATCCTTAGCACCACCCGCTATCTCAAGCACTAAAACTTGTCCTGCCAACACATGAACCCAGGATCCTTAGCACCACCCTCTTATCTCTAGCACTAAAAATTGTCCTGCCAACACATCAACCCAGGATCCTTAGCACCACCCTCTATCTCTAGCACTAAAACTTGTCCTGCCAACACATGAACCCAGGATCCTTAGCACCACCCTCTATCTCTAGCACTAAAACTTGTCCTGCCAACACATCAACCCAGGATCCTTAGCACCACCCTCTATCTCAAGCACTAAACTTGTCCTGCCAACACATGAACCCAGGATCCTTAGCACCAACCTCTATCTCTAGCACTAAAACTTGTCCTGCCAACTCATGAACCCAGGATCCTTAGCACCACCCTCTATCTCTAGCACTAAAACTTGTCCTGCCAACACATGAACCCAGGATCCTTAGCACCACCCTCTATCTCAAGCACTAAACTTGTCCTGCCAACACATGAACCCAGGATCCTTAGCACCACCCTCTTATCTCTAGCACTAAAACTTGTCCTGCCAACACATGAACCCAGGATCCTTAGCACCACCCTCTATCTAAAGCACTAAAACTTGTCCTTCCAACACATGAACCCTGGATCCTTAGCACCACCCGCTACCTCAAGCACTAAAACTTGTCCTGCCAACACATCAATCCAGGATCCTTAGCACCATCCTGTTATCTCTAGCACTAAAACTTGTCCTGCCAACACATGAACCCAGGATCCTTTGCACCACCCTCTATCTCAAGCACTAAAACTTGTCCTGCCAACACATGAACCCAGGATCCTTAGCACCACCCTCTATCTCTAGCACTAAACTTGTCCTGCCAACACATGAACCCAGGATCCTTAGCACCACCGTCTATCTCAAGCACTAAAACTTGTCCTGTCAACACATCAACCCAGGATCCTTAGCACCACCCTCTTATCTCTAGCACTAAAACTTGTCCTGCCAACACATGAACCCAGGATCCTTAGCACCACCCTCTATCTCAAGCACTAAAACTTGTCCTGCCAACACATGAACCCAGGATCCTTAGCACCACGAAAAGCGACCATGGTTGTGGAAATATTGCGGCAATATTATTGTAATATTGCAAGGAAGAAAACTTCTGGCAACACTGTGGGATAGCCAGGGGACAATGTTGCAGCAATATTACCGCATATTATCGAACTTCTGCAACGAATTTATTATGATAAGCATACAACAAGCTCCATGCGAACAAATCGCATTAAAGCACAGGCCAAGATCCCAAGCAAAAGCATTACTTGATGACCACTGATTTTATATGTCGCAGGATATATATCTGTAATGCTGGCTACCCAGGTGCAGGGTGCACTAGATTCTGTTCTCTGAAAATTAGATAACAATTTGTAGTGAGTAATTGTTATGATTATATGGATCAGTGTATGTTAGCCCCCATTCTAGTTTAATTTATTATGCCCCCCCCCCTCTAACTAGAGGGGGGGCATATAGCGATCGCTTTGTCCGTCCGTCCGTCCGTGCGTCTGTCTGTCCGAATATCTTGTCCGGGCAATATCTCGGTTAATATTTCATGGACAGGATTGAAACTTGCATGGACTGTGGCCAGTGGCTCGTAGTTGTGCAGCGTAGAGTTTTTTCCGAGTTCCGGTATAATTTTCAAGAGTTATGGCCCTTTTTCTGAAATCTCTGTGAATGGGACTTGTCCGGGCTGTATCTTGGTTAATATTGTATGGACAAGTATGAAATTTGCATGATAAGTGGTTAGTGACCCACAGTTGTGCAGCGTAAAGTTTCTCCACGTTTCGCTCATATTTTCAAGAGTTATGGCCCTTTGTTCCTGAATTCTTCATGAATTGAGACTTGTCCGGGCTGGATCTCGGTTAATATTGTATGGACAATTATGAAATTTGCAGGATGTGTGGTCAGTGCCCTGTAGTTGTGCAGCGTGAAGTTTCTCCGCGTTTCGCATATATTTTAAAGAGTTATGGCCCTTATTTCTTCAAATCTTTGTGAATTGGAACTTGTCCGGGCTGGATCTCGGTTAATATTGTATGGACAATTATGAAATTTGCAGGATATATGGTCAGTGCCCTGTAGTTGTGCGGCGTGAAGTTTCTCCACATTTCGCCTATATTTTCAAGAGTTGTGGCCCTTTTTCTTCAAATCTTTGTGAATTGGGATTTGTACATGTAAGTCTGGATCTCGGTTAATATTGTATGAACAAGTATGAAATTTGCATGATATGTGGTCAGTGGCCCATAGGTATGCAGCGTGAAGTTACTCTGTTTTCGGTTATATTTTCAAAAGTTATGGCCCTTCGTTTAAACCTAAGTGAATGGGATATATTTATTTGTCCAAGCTGGATCTCGGTCCATAACCGATTTGAATCGGGAAAATGGCTATATTATATGTTACATTCCAAAGCAGACAACATAGATCCTGAAGTATGAAATTGCCCCAAAAACAGTGAATTGGGTGCAAAATTCAAAGTTCACTGATCGCTTCATAATTTCACCACAATATACTCCCAAGGAATGTAGGTCTCATAACCAGGTCAAATTTTCGGAGTTGGTGAAAGCCCTGGCGATCATCTTGCATCGAAGCATCGTATTATCACTTGTTGCTTGATACTTGGAATATGTATTATGTGAGGCATGGCAAAAAAGTGACTGAAACAGAATTTTTATAATTATCCAAATTAGGCCTCCACCAACCAATAAAGAAATGCAGAACAATGGCGGGGCAGTGTTGGATCAAAGTGGAAGGGGGGGCATACAATTGAGCAATCTCTGATTGCTTCCTTCCTGTGTTAATTTATTATTTGTCAAATTGTCAAGATAATTACCCCTCAGCCCATAGGGCTGCGGGGTCTTGTCGTTGCCATGTCCGTCCGTGCGTCCGTCAACATGTGTTCTTGTCCGCTGAATATCTGCAGATCTATTAAGTCAGGCCTGACCAAACTTTGGTGAGAGCTTCCTGTATGGTGACTGATGACATGATTAGGTTTTCAGATGGCTATGATGATTTTATGATTTTTTACCCCTCGGGCAGATTCTGCCCGAGCGGTATTGTCGTTGCCTCCGTCGTCCGTCCGTCCGTCCGTCCGTCCGTCCGTCGTACCGTCTGTCCGTCTGTCCATCATATCATTGTAAACACATTATCTCAAAAAGTCCTTCACTTACAACAATGAAACTTCATACAGTTGTTTAATACAGCCAGTACCAGAAGCCTATTGAAAGTCGGTGCTATTGGATGTGTTTTTCAGGAGTTATGCCCCTTTATACATGTCTGGCTGTTTTTATCCTTGTAAACACATTATCTCAAAAAGTCCTTCACTCACAACAATGAAACTTTATACAGTTGTTTAATGCAGCTAGTACCAGAAGCCTATTCAAAGTTGGTGTAATCGGATGTGTTTTTCAGGAGTTATGCCCCTTTATACATGTCTGTTGGTCCATATCCTTGTAAACACATTATCTCAAAAAGTCCTTCACTCACAACAATGAAACTTCATACAGTTGTTTAATACAACCAGTACCAGAAGCCTATCGAAAGTCGGTGCCATTGGATGTGTTTATCAGGAGTTATGCCCCTTTATACATGTGTCTGTTTTTATCCTTGTAAACACATTATCTCAAAAAGTCCTTCACTCACAACAATGAAACTTCATACAGTTGTTTAATGCAGCTAGTACCAGAAGCCTATTGAAAGTCGGTGTAATTGGAGGTGTTTTTCAGGAGTTCTGCCCCTTTATACATGTCTGTTGGTCCATATCCTTGTAAACACATTATCTCAAAAAGTCCTTCACTCACAACAATGAAACTTCATACAGTTGTTTAATACAGCCAGTACCAGAAGCCTATTGAAAGTCGGTGCCTCAGGAGTTCACACAAACCTGTGTGGATTGCTGTGAATAGACAGTAATCGTTCGACTACATCTACTATAGGTAATCACTGCTCTATTGCTATATTGTTTTGCCTGTCTATGATGTATATCATACAGGTAAAATTATACCCACCCCAAATATGTGAGTTGTTGGGGTCAGAAACATTATTTCCACAATTGCTCTGGGCCCGGCCCGAGGGGTCCCGATGGCGACAGCCACATGTAATTATTTTTTATTGATGCTCACCTTGTGCACTGCTATCTATGCCCATCAGAAACACTTGGGTGTATGTTACATTGTGACTTTTGAGGGTTCCCCGATTCCAAAAAGCTGTGTAGCGGTCCATTCGAGATTTAGACCATCTGGAGATATGCCCATTGGGAACCTTAGGTTGTATGTTGCATTTTGACTCTTGAGGGTTCCCGGATTCCAAGAAGCCCTGTGTAGCGGTCCGTTCAAGATTCAGACCATCTGAGATATGCCCATTGGGAACCCTTGGTTGTATGTTGCATTTTGACTTGTGAAGGTTCCCTGTTTCCAGGAAGACATGTGTTGCGGTCCATTCGAGATTCACACCATCTGGGAATGGTTATCATTGGATGGAACCTCAAGGCTTTAAATTAATTCACAAAACTTGTTACTGCAGGCTCTGGTACTTTAATTCCTCAGCAAGTAAGCCAGTAAAATTTTACATCAAGGTAGCCTGACGTATGTGTGAAAGAATCAGTATTTGTTAGTTTTAAAATTTCTTTCTGAGGGTGACAACTACAAGCAATCGGTTATAGAGAGGTTATTGCATGGTTATGCTTGAATATAACAAATATTTTTCGAATGAAAGATGAAAGGATAACTCGCGAGATTCAAAGCATGAGTGAGTTATCCTTTGTCTTTTATGAGAAAAATATTTGTCATATATTCAAGCATGTCCAAGGAATATTTTGTTTCTTATTTATTTTGTTTTATATCTAATCTAGCTTCACTTTGCATTGAGTATCTATGAGCAACCATTTTGCAGTGTGCGTGACAAAGCGTTCTCACTGTAAATCATGGAAGAAGTGTGTAATATTTGCAATTTTATTCATTATTTGAGTTATTTTGGAAGCAAATGTAGAGTTTCATTCACAAAATCAAAAAGTTGTATTTGTGTGTCGTGTTTCAACCACAACAGACACCGCTGACAGAAAACATTTATCAAGCACCGTCTCAGGGGAGACAAGAAGAGAAGTAGTATCAGGTGTAACTCGCCTGCAGTGCAGTTAAATAACAAGAGTGTTATTTTAACGGCATGGAAATATCACTTTTACGAGTGAGGCAAATCCTTCTAATTCATTGCTAAATAAATAATAAAACAACATCCTGAACTAGTGGACCCTTAATCAAATGCTTTCAAGTAAGTGAACAATATTTGCTATTACAGAAGTTTTGTGAATTAAAATTTGAAATTCCATACCTTGTAATGGGCTTCATAGTTTATATAACACGAAATCCAAAACTGGATTTGATCATACTGTACAGATGCATGTATGTGATCATGTTGAAGTGGGACTGCATGTTAAGTCTATATCTGTCATAGGTTGAGAGGATCATGTTTTATGTCTTCATGATTGTTTGCAAGACCAGTGTATCATACGGAGTTTGCACTTCAACAATCCACCTACCCACCTGATGGAAATATAAAGACAGTGGAAGTAAAGTGATGACAATAGACCTACATGTGTAAGAAGCCTGATATTTTACAGCAGCCATATTTGCTCCATTCAGATCTATAGTTCAATGAGGAAGGATATAGAAACTGGTTCTTCTTACTCCTCAGCCCTACGGGCTCAGGAGTATTGTTGTGGCCCTGTCCGTCAATACGTCTATTGTTGTGTCTGTCCGTCTGTCCGAGCCGTATCTCGATAACTATTTCTAGGAAGTTCATGAAACTTACAGGTTATGATCCTTTTATTTTTTACTTGTGCCTTTGAGACATTCAGGTCTAACCGGTCGTTAATTATTTTTTTACATTTTTTTTTTTTTTCTGCCATTTTCCAGTCTCCTAAAAACGGATCTACAAGTATGCATACATTAGCCCTACTTTTATACTGATTTACATACGCTTACTAGCATGTAGCCAATCAAGAGCTCCATAGTAAAGTTGTATTTCAGCCATTGGTTCAGTGTAGCGAATGACTGGTCATTGGTTTGGTCTAGAAGTCTATATTTTTCTGCATATTCAGTAGTATGGTATTGTCAGACTAATTGTCGTATCCCTACTCTGTTGAGAAGAAAATAGTCCGACATTAAAACTGTGAAAATCGACTTGTTGTTTCGTCTAAAAGTTCTCAGAATGGATTTGAACGATAATAAACGCCTGTTTTATCGGAAAAGGGCAACTTGTACTTTGTCTTGTAACAGAATTGTAGGAAACCTGTGAGATCTGTCAAAAACGAAAGTAGTGCCCATGTGTTTGTGCTTCCTGCCAACACATCCGATGATGGAGTTGAGTTTTCAGTTGTAAAATGAACTGTGGTCGTCAGCCAGTACAAGCGGTGTCTCGCATAACAAGTCCTCTAAAATATACTTCATGGAAGATAGCGAAAGGTATGGCCAACCCAATAAATCAACGCAAACATCATTGTTGTTGTTGTTGCACTGACGCTATTAAATGCATTACCAACGGAGATTCGTCAGGGGAGTTTCTATCTCACATTATGATGGGATGTGATTTTCAGCTATCGGAGCCAGTTTTTCTTAGAGAAGTGAAATTCTCCACAGTATCTATATGTAATTTGTGCATTTTTATTCTGAAATTTGAAGGTAATCACTGTGTTCAGGATCAAAGAAAATCTCCAATACCTCACGTGGGTTTTTTTTTTTTTTTTCAAAGCACAATGACGTTGGGCTTGCAATGTTGTAACCACAGGCAGCAGTCCTTGGTGGGTTGGGGGGGAGAGGAAAAGGTTGGGGAGGGGAGAGGAAAAGGTGGGGGGGGGGGGGCGAGAGCTCTCTTATAGATAAGACCAGGTGGGAAACCAAATTTTTCCGCAAAAAATCGCTCATAATTTGGAGATTTGCGCTGAAATTTTTGACACAATTATGCTTTACTTGCCTGTAAATGAAATGGTGTGTACCTTTATGTCTGAGTTCTCATAGTTTTTTAATAAATCCACGTAGAACGCCAAATAGAACGTCGTCGTTTTCATCGACTACAAACATGGCCGCCGTCATCGCATCTGATACTCTCGAACCGAGTGATAGGGAGCTCTTCAGTATTAGAGGGGACAAGATGCTGACATAATGGCGGGATACATCGGACGCGGGGAAGACATGAGACAACTAGTTTTTTTATCTCTTCGTGTATTGCTTTCATTTGTGTTGCATATACTATGATAAATGCGTTTAATGAAAACAAATACGTAATGAGATCAATAAACAAGTCGCCTCCTTTCTTACCAGACTTGGTGCGCTGTCGTCGAAATGCAACGAAGAAGTTATTTCCCTTGCTTAAAGTTGAGCACTTGGTTCGAGACTATTTCTCTCTCGCGCGTATTTGGATACAGTCTCGGTGTAGTCGATGAAAGCGACACGGTGGAAAAGTGGATAAATTCCTGTTTTAAATGGAATTAGGGAAAAAAGTATTGGATTATCACTACTCAAGTAGGTATCAATAGCTTTAGTAACTGTTAATAAAGGTAACTGAGAACAGTTTTGCCAATTTGGTACGATTGTTTTCCCCAAAATGAAGTTTTAGTTTTCGACAGCATCAACATTGGTTTCCAGCCTGTCCTTATACTTAGACCCAATATGGCCTCCAGTGCCACCCCATATATACATCTCGCAATATTTGTCCTCCGATATACAAGGACTGCTACCTGTGGTTGTAACATTGTGACTAGGCACTATGAAAATAAAATGTGAGGTATTGGAGGTTTGTTTTGATTCTGAATAGATTTCCTTCGAATTTCAGAATAAAAATGCACAAATTACGTAGAGATACTGTGGAGAATTTCACTTCTCTGAGATGAACCGGCCCGATATTTAGCCGAAAATCCCATCCCATCGTGATACAGCTCAGTAACTCTAGCTGGTTGTAGTTATTTCTTCCATCCCATGGGCCATGTGTAACATTTAAAAAAATTATATTTATTTTCTTAAAAATATATAAAACAGGGGTTGAATTGTGAATAATATTGTGAATATTTTTTAATAATAGTTTGTTTCACGTTAACATCAACTGCTTGACAGGATATGGGGCAACAGATAAACAGAGGACAAATGGACAAAAGACCCGTCCGACACTTAGTTTCAGGCCAGGGCAATAAGATCACAACTGTACATGTTTTTTTCCCCCCTGTAGATATGTGGATACCTTGTCACTTTTTATACCCCTGTACATAGTTGAGGGTATACTGGATTCCGACTGTCTGTCCGTCCGTGTGTCAGTGTATCCATCCATTCATCTGTCTGAGTTGTGGCTTGGGTACCATTTGCATTTCGCATGCCATAACTCACTGATATTTATCCAAACTTCTACACACATAAAAACATCTTGGTCTAGACTGTTAAGGGGCTGAGGAGTTGTAGCACCTTTGGTGCCTCATGTTTCATTCCTTTTATACTCCCGCCCAAACGTGGATGTATTATGTTATGGCAGTTTCCGTCGTGTCTCGTACCAAAATGAGGTCAGAGGTCAAAGGCCATTGGCCTAAAAATCAGGGAAGCATTTGTGTCCGGTCTATAGCTGTGACAGTTTTCTATTCACAGTTGCAATTGCACAGTTTTGTGAGTGGATATGCTAGTTGGAGACAATATGTCCTGTACCAAAATTCAGGTTGATGACAATCAGAGGCCACTGTGACCCGAAATTCAGGAAATCAGTGCTCAGTGAGAGTTACCAAAATTCAGGTCAAGATTACTGTGACCCCAAAATCGGGAAATTGTTAAAAATCGTGATCTTTTGTGTCGACACTTTAAGGGACGACGATGTCCTGTACCAAGATTTAAGTCCGTGTCAAGGTCCCCCTAAAATCAGGACCCTCAAATCAGGATATCTGATTGTTGTAACCCTCGAAAAATAAAGAATTTATTATATTATTATTATTATTATCGTTAAAAATCACTTATTTTCATTTCGGTAGATATATTAAGGGGAGAGGATGTGTCATGCATCAAAATTTAGGTCGAGGTCAAATATCAAGGTCGCTGTGACCCCAAAACCAGGAAATCATTAAAAATCTTCTTTTTTAGTCCACCTTCACCAGATGGTGGGCTGTTCAAATCGCTTTTCGTCCATCGTCCGTCAGTCCGTCTGTAAACAATTCTTGTTATCGCGATTTCTCAGGAACTACTTTATGGATCTTTCTCATATTTGGTACACAGATTCCCCTTGGGGTCTAGTTGTGCAAGATACCTTTGTTGGTCTGATTCGAAAATCCAATATGGCCACCAGGCAGCCATCTTGGATTTCTCCATGAAACATTGTTATCGTCATTTCTCAGGAAGTACTGTATGGATCATTCTCAAATGTGGTACACAGGTTCCCCTTGGGGTCTAGTTGTGCAAGATATCTTTTCTGGTCCGATTCGAAATCCAATATGGCCACCAGGCAGCCATCTTGGATTTCCCCATGAAACTTTATCACCATTTCTCAGGAAGTACTGCATGGATCTTTCTCAAATTTGGTACACAGGTTCCCCTTAGGGTCCAGTTGTGCAAGATACCTTTTCGGTCCGAATTGAAAATCCAATATGGCCACAAGCAGGGTTCTCATTTTCATTTTAAGTAGCAGGCTGAGTTTGAAAAGTAGACAGCTGCATTTATTGATGGCAGGGGTCCGGGGGCCGCCTAGGCCCCGGAAGCTCCAGGGATCTAGATGCTCTGAGACGCAATCGGAGCACTTTTAGAGCCCCAAATTGTCTTTTCATAAAGTGTAAACTTAGGGGTGAAATATCTGTGATTTTCAGGTTTTCAAGTTCTCTAAACAGACTTTCACTTGAGTTGATTATACAGGGTGGTCCAAAAGTAGGTGGGCAGTTGGTGGAATAGGGTTTTGTAAGGATTATATTACTTCATGCTGTCTTTTACTCATAGGTATACTGACTGAATTGCTGATGCTGCTCATTTAGGAATAACTGGGGATTGTTTTGTTGGATAGCTCATGTGGGGTATCCGAAAATTGCCCAATTGGGGTATAATACCTGACTTGGGGTATCAATCATGCCCCACATTGGCTTCTGTCCCTAACCTGTTATAAATAAGATCTATCATCTTTACAATTTACAGCATCAATAATAAGACAAATTCTAACCATAAAATACTTCTGTAATTATCTCATGAGCGTAGTTTATATACGCGAGATCGTATGCTTGTCAGATAATTACACGTGTTGTACGTCTACAAAAAGCCAGCAGTACGTAACAAATTACGGATGGTCCACTTTTCGTGTTATCAAACGGTACTCGTAAATCATATTTTCGACAGCATAAATTGAGATATTGGTCAAGACTATACTAGATACAAATACCATAAAAATACAAACCTGGTAATTTGTTACCGAATCCAAATGTCAGGAGTGATGTCTGTTTCCCCGACATGACGACCTGCCCTTCTTACAACTTCATCATGTGCGTAAGCTTTCCACTCAGCGACATTTGCAGCGTGAGATATAGTATCCGTGAAAATACCTCTGCGCTCTAATCGAAGAGCTCTGTTTCTCGAGGAGACTCGTTGGGGTGCGTGCAAAGCGCTGTTTACGTGGGAATTTGGATTTGCAGGTAAATTAGTGGACGTAACTTTATCCTTTCGGTTCTCATTGTGACATGTCGTTACGGCAGAAAGATTGAGCGTTTTTTTGCTGCATTTGTTGTCCGTTGACATCCAATTTCAGATTCCTTCGTTCCTTAGGGCGTCAGCGAAATTATGTACATTACTTTATTAAAGTTTATTTGTAAATTAATGACTTGGGATAATCTGAGTACCCGGCGATAATAGAACAAATAGCCGGCGAAGCTCCGGCGGCTACCGGCTTGAAATGAGAACACTGCACAAGGCAGCCATCTAAAAAATTCTTGGATTTCCCCATGAAACCTTGTCATCACGATTTCTCAGGAACTACTGCATGGATGTTTCTCAAATTTGGTACACAGGTTCCCCTTGGGGTCTAGTTGTGCAAGATACCTTTTCTGGTCCGATTCGAAAATTCAATATGGCCACAAGGCAGCCATCTTGGATTTCCCCATGAAACCAACCTTGTTATCGCAATTTCTCAGGAACTACTGCATGGATCTTTCTCAAATTTGGTACACAGGTTCCCCTTGGGGTCTAGTTGTGCAAGATACCTTTGTTGGTCTGATTCGAAAATCCAATATGGCCACCAGGCAGCCATCTTGGATTTCTCCATGAAACATTGTTATCGTCATTTCTCAGGAAGTACTGTATGGATCATTCTCAAATGTGGTACACAGGTTCCCCTTGGGGTCTAGTTGTGCAAGATATCTTTTCTGGTCCGATTCGAAATCCAATATGGCCACCAGGCAGCCATCTTGGATTTCCCCATGAAACTTTATCACCATTTCTCAGGAAGTACTGCATGGATCTTTCTCAAATTTGGTACACAGGTTCCCCTTAGGGTCCAGTTGTGCAAGATACCTTTTCGGTCCGAATTGAAAATCCAATATGGCCACAAGCAGGGTTCTCATTTTCATTTTAAGTAGCAGGCTGAGTTTGAAAAGTAGACAGCTGCATTTATTGATGGCAGGGGTCCGGGGGCCGCCTAGGCCCCGGAAGCTCCAGGGATCTAGATGCTCTGAGACGCAATCGGAGCACTTTTAGAGCCCCAAATTGTCTTTTCATAAAGTGTAAACTTAGGGTGAAATATCTGTGATTTTCAGGTTTTCAAGTTCTCTAAACAGACTTTCACTTGAGTTGATTATACAGGGTGGTCCAAAAGTAGGTGGGCAGTTGGTGGAATAGGGTTTTGTAAGGATTATATTACTTCATGCTGTCTTTTACTCATAGGTATACTGACTGAATTGCTGATGCTGCTCATTTAGGAATAACTGGGGATTGTTTTGTTGGATAGCTCATGTGGGGTATCCGAAAATTGCCCAATTGGGGTATAATACCTGACTTGGGGTATCAATCATGCCCCACATTGGCTTCTGTCCCTAACCTGTTATAAATAAGATCTATCATCTTTACAATTTACAGCATCAATAATAAGACAAATTCTAACCATAAAATACTTCTGTAATTATCTCATGAGCGTAGTTTATATACGCGAGATCGTATGCTTGTCAGATAATTACACGTGTTATACGTCTACAAAAAGCCAGCAGTACGTAACAAATTACGGATGGTCCACTTTTCGTGTTATCAAACGGTACTCGTAAATCATATTTTCGACAGCATAAATTGAGATATTGGTCGAGACTATACTAGATACAAATACCATAAAAATACAAACCTGGTAATTTGTTACCGAATCCAAATGTCAGGAGTGATGTCTGTTTCCCCGACATGACGACCTGCCCTTCTTACAACTTCATCATGTGCGTAAGCTTTCCACTCAGCGACATTTGCAGCGTGAGATATAGTATCCGTGAAAATACCTCTGCGCTCTAATCGAAGAGCTCTGTTTCTCGAGGAGACTCGTAGGGGTGCGTGCAAAGCGCTGTTTACGTGGGAATTTGGATTTGCAGGTAAATTAGTGGACGTAACTTTATCCTTTCGGTTCTCATTGTGACATGTCGTTACGGCAGAAAGATTGAGCGTTTTTTTGCTGCATTTGTTGTCCGTTGACATCCAATTTCAGATTCCTTCGTTCCTTAGGGCGTCAGCGAAATTATGTACATTACTTTATTAAAGTTTATTTGTAAATTAATGACTTGGGATAATCTGAGTACCCGGCGATAATAGAACAAATAGCCGGCGAAGCTCCGGCGGCTACCGGCTTGAAATGAGAACACTGCACAAGGCAGCCATCTAAAAAATTCTTGGATTTCCCCATGAAACCTTGTCATCACGATTTCTCAGGAACTACTGCATGGATGTTTCTCAAATTTGGTACACAGGTTCCCCTTGGGGTCTAGTTGTGCAAGATACCTTTTCTGGTCCGATTCGAAAATTCAATATGGCCACAAGGCAGCCATCTTGGATTTCCCCATGAAACCAACCTTGTTATCGCAATTTCTCAGGAACTACTGCATGGATCTTTCTCAAATTTGGTACACAGGTTCCCCTTGGGGTCTAGTTGTGCAAGATACCTTTTATGGTCCGATTCGAAAATCCAATATGGCCACCAGGCAGCCATCTTGGATTTCCTATGAAACCTTGTTATCGCGATTTCTCAGGAAGTACTGCATGGATCTTTCTCAAATTTGGTACACAGGTTCCCCTTGGGGTCTAGTTGTGCAAGATACCTTTTTTGGTCCGATTCGAAAATCCAATATGGCCACCAGGCAGCCATCTTGGATTTCCCCATGAAACTTTGTTATCGTCATTCCTCAGGAAGTACTGCATGGATCTTTCTCAAATTTGGTACACAGGTTCCCCTTGGGTCTAGTTGTGCAAGATACCTTTCCTGGTCGATTTGAAAATCCAGTATGGCCACCAGGCAGCCATCTTGGATTTCCCCATGAAACTTTATCGTCATTTCTCAGGAACTACTGCATGGATCTTTCTCAAATTTGGTACACAGGTTCCCCTTAGGGTCTCGATATGCAAGATGCCTTTTTCGGTCCGAATCGAAAATCCAATATGGTCACCAGGCGGCCATCTTAGACTTCCCCATGAAATTTTGTTATCATGATTTCTCAGGAAGTACTGCCTGGATCTTTCTCAAATTTGATACACAGGTTCCCCTTGTGGTCCAGTTGTGCAAGATACCTTTTCTGGTCCGATTCCAAAATCCAATATGTCCATCAGGCGGCCATCTTGGATTTCCCCATGAAACATTGTTATTGCGATTTCTCAGGAACTGCTGCATGGATCTTTGTTAAATTTGGTACACAGATTCTCCTTGCCGTCTAGTTGTGCAAGATACCTTTTCTGGTCCGATTTGAAAATCCAATATGGCCAACAGGCGGCCATCTTGGATTTTCCCATGCAACTTTGTTATCGTGATTTCTCAGGAAGTACTGCATGGATCTTTCTCAAATTTGGTACACAGGTTCCCCTTAGGGTCTAGTTGTGCAAGATACCTTTTTCGGTCCGAATCGAAAATCCAATATGACCACAAGGCGGCCATCTTGAATTTCCCCTTGAAACATTGTTATCGTGAATTCTCAGGAAATATTTCATGGATCTTTCTGAAATTGGTGCACAGGTCCCACATGGGGCCTAATAGTGCAAGATACCTTTTTTGGTCCGATTCGAAAACCCAAGTTACGCTTCAAATTAATACAGTATTCTCGAGTTGTGACATTGCATCATAAGAGTCGGCAGATCAAACGGTTGGGCATATTCTATATATAGAAATACATATAGAGAATATCCATACCTTCACCTTCCATATCAAGGAGTTCAAATAATTCGGAATTAAAATGTATTTCTTCAAATTTTAAATCCGTTTTCTTTAGTCCATGCCGTAGCAAGTGAACTGCCCCATCCTTTCGTCTGCCGGCGGATCAGCTACATGAAGGGACGTCACTCTTGTGACTCGACGCCACAACTCGACAACTGTAGACTATGTATGTTTCGGTCCAAGGGAGATAATCAGGATTCAGGCACTTTCGAAGTTTCAACATTACTGCGCAGACCGGATCCCTTCAGTATTAAGTATTATACCATCTTACTATTTTCGAGCATTGTATCTTAAGAGAGATATCTCAAACTAGCCCAGTAAACAGAACAGAATTAGCATTCGTTCCTAATTATAAAATCTTAAGTATGTTTCATAGCTCATGCCAAAGTGTCAAAGAGATTGGTCTTAATTGCTTCCAGTACCCAATGATGACACATGCAAAAAAATAAATACAAAAAAAATACTACAAAACGAAGGCAAAGGATCCTCCGTACATGTACGTTCACTTTCAGACTAACTTTGCTCATTTCTCTTGTATTATAGCAACCGACATAAGTACAGTTTCTAGAAATCTTGAAACTCCTGAAACTTAGATTATATCTTGGTGTTTTTCACTGTCCCTTTTTCGATCTTTTTCGCTCAGATTCAAAATTCTGTAAACAAAATTACAAATCAATCGTTTGTTCTTAGTAACAATGGACAAAAAGATCTTAGTAACAATGGACAAAAAGATCCTCTAGTCATTAGCTTACAATTATCGGACAATGGTGGTCGCCAAAATCCTTCAGGATCTCTCGTTTTGTGTTAGAGGGTACATAAGGAAACACGACATCCTGTGCAGGCCTATATTGAAGCCAAGTGTTGCTCTTGTTCAGAATAAAACTGGTGCGCATGTTCATATACTCCCTTAAATCAGTCCAATGTTTGAGGTGGGAGGGGGAGTAGGGGAAAGGACTATTTCTGTACAACATTCTCAGGCAATTTTTGTTTCTCGATCATTCAGCATTCTCAGTCATATTTTTCAGTCTCATTCTCAGTTTTAAAAGATTTTAAAAAAAATCCAATTTCTGTACTCATGTTGGTTTCTATTGAGGTTGAGTCATATTTCCTATCATGTGATGAGGAAATGGTAAATTTACTACATTGGACTATTTTATGTAATATGGTTTGTTTCTACATATGCCCTTGTGTGATATGAATGAATAAATTGTCTATAATAAACAATATTTTCCTGCCTGTAGCAAGAAATCCATGTTGCAGCAACCTGAGATTCTGTGATATTATTAGAAAAATTCTCAGATAGCCTGTTGTAATACATGTACTAAGGATATTCTCAGATAGCCTGTTGTAATACATGTACTAAGGATATTCTCAGATAGCCTGTTGTAATACATGTACTAAGGATATTCTCAGATAGCCTGTTGTAATACATGTACTAAGGATATTAAACATAACAATGAGATTTACAAATATTTGTTCATAGTTTAAAATACAAGATTAAAATTAATCAAACTACATGTACCACTGCAGTTATACTGTTGTTCCACTGCAGTTCAACTACAAGCTCTTTAGCAGAAATTCCACAATGGTAAATCCGAGTTTCCAGTGATTTCCAAGCCTCTGCAATTTCCACTGCGAAACTGGGCTGTGAAACTCCACTGCAGAACTCGGGAGCATGATCCCAATCTAAGTAAAATTCAATCCTATTTGCTCCCCCATTTGGATATGTCGCTTGTAGGATCTAACCGGCTTGCAGTAATGCGAGTGTCAACCAATCCCAAGAACTCTTCATAGTGCTTTTAAGGGAACATAATGGTAGGGGCTTTTTGGTTGGCTCAGCTGAATCAGACACCACATTGGTAGGGTGTTCTGATGTTGCTTCACTCTCGCCAGTTTGGTGCGATAATGCAGGGTAGAAATATGGACTGGTTCTTGTCATAAACCTTGGGTTACAGTATACTGTAGTATTACAGAAAATAACAGTATACTGTAGTATTACTGTAATCACTATAGTAGTACTATAATGGTATTTAGAGCATTTCCACAAAGTGGATGCTCTTATGTTTTCATGAGAAACGGCTCCGCCGGATCCGCCGCCGCCGCCGCGACTTTAAACGTGAATATCTCTGAAATTCGCTTGGAGAAATATTTAAAAGCTGTTCTATTCTAGGTTGCCAAGCATAAATATAGGATTGCTGACATGATAATTCCCTTTCCGTGCGAATCAAATTGCCATTTAAATGAAAAATCTCATTTATCTGACTTAACGTTAAAACCTCAATAACCATTATCACGATTAAAGTTTTTTCCATTAAACTTTTATGTGCCATCTCCCTAGGGCTTTAGATTTCACCCGCTTGTTTTTCGTGGCATGTGGTCATCACTAGATGGCGCTATAGACATGAATGCAGGTAAACATGTGTAACATCATATCTTCTGAACAACGTGTTTGATTTCCATGAAATTTGGGTATAATGATCTTGCAAGATAGGCAAAGAACTGACAAGATTTTGGTGGTGTTGGCGAATCATGGAGACGCATTTTTGCATCTCAAAATAAGATTTTGTATTCACAAAAATGAAAATTTGCTTCTTAATCAGGGAAAAGTAATTCTATTTTGCTGAACATCAATATAACATTCCCAGTGTTATAATTCACATCCCATGTGGGGTCAAATGGCCATTTTTTTAAATATATGAAATTCTCATGACTTGAGTCCAATATCTATAGATTCCCCAGGCCACATTTGAGGAGTTTGCTTCGTCATGTAGGTTCGTGATATTGTTCATCATTGGGTGGAACTATAGACAGTAAACTTATTGGTGTTTCAACTGTTCATGAAGTTTATTATTGTCAGACAGACAAAGGACTGAAAGTTTTTTTTTTGATTGATTGAAATTGAAGGCCCACCTCTCATACGGATTTTGCAACCCATCCACACAATGCTTGATTTATATCTCATTATACATTCTTTTTTACAATTATTAATTTTATTAACATTATGTTTTGAAAATGGATTGTAAGGACATTGGTGCTGTTAGTGCTGGCATAATCATGTAGCACAGGGTAAAGTCAGCTAAATATATCTATATCAAGGCTACATCAATCCCTGCTTACACACATAACTAAAATGCAGTCAGAGAAAATATGCTGCCATGAGTGTCTGGTCAGTATGGAGAAAGGATTCAAGTGAGCTTGAAGTCTGACCATTTTTGTCAAATAGACATACTGTAACACTAGGACTGTATGTTGACCATTCAGGTAATAAGACCTGTAATTGTTTACTTATTGCATAATGCACTTTACATAAGTGGGCTAGTAGACTTTGTGTCAACAAAGTAAACACTTCATTTCCAAAATCAGTGCTATTTCTCTCTCCATTACTGACATAGCCCTGGGCTTCCAGATTTCTGGGGATGCATTCTGGCCAATTTTCAATGAATAAAATCACAAATTATCACTCAGTTAATGCACAAATTTTTGTTTTATGTGGAAGTCCCCAGAATTTATTTGAAACTGAAGATGTGAAATTGCACATACCATTGCATTTTGACAGCATAGTTCAGGGTGCAAAATAGCCCTTTGCCCGGTTGCCCGGGGCAACCAAAATTTCCTTTGGCCAACCAAATTCTTCTTGAATTGCAATGCATTTGGATATGTTGGTTGCCCGTACTTGCCCATGGGCAACTAGAATTTGATTTCCTATTTTTCACCCTGATAGTTACAAATGTTGATAATTATTTTTGGAACTGAAAAAGTAGAAAGATTTTTGAAGTGGAACTTCTACATACCTGCTATATGGCACATCCCACCTGGGAAATTTTTATAAGTATATCCAATTGAAGTAATCCATTGGAACCACTGATGATTTTCCAATAATAGAGAAGAAAATCAACTCCGAGTAGAGATGACAAATTTCATTCTGTATAGTTCGCTATTAGTTATAGCATCTTCAGCAGTGAACAAAGTTACAAACAGTTCCATACGCACAGTACATGTATATATACAAGGCATAATGTGATCTCAGTCAATACACATTTATGAATACGTAAGCCAGTAGGACGGATAAAATAAAATGCTGTCATTTTCAGAAATTGTTAAGCGATAACCTGACAGCGATCTACAAATGGTGTGATTCAGGTGATACAATACACACACTAATTGATGAAAACAATACATAGTCTGGTTATCTGGCAAGAACTAAGTAAACTGTGCACAAATGAATAAAGTATGGTGATAAAGTGGGTATGTACCTACATTGAATACTTCTACATGACATGAAGTTTGGATAAGACTTGTCATTTTAAGATAATATAGGTATAATTTTTTTGGCAATCCGCATCAGCATTGATGGAAACCTACAAATGTTGTAACTCGCATGTTTCATAATTGTATATTCCCATGCGAGTTACAACATTTGTGGAGTGTGTATTGTAACACCTGAATCACACCATTAAAGTTCAATAATGCTCACTCTCAGACAGTCTCTAGTAACTAATAAGGGCTGTCAATCTGTACATGCATACCAAGAGATGGTTCAAATTATAGTGTATTTCCTGTGAAATTGGATAGATAAAATGCATAAGAAACTTAACAAATGAGTGATCCTTACTGTATGGTGTTAAATTAACTATTTTCGTCTGAATTTGCACAAGTTGAAAACAATAGCTGTCCAATTATAAAAATAGCAGGTGATGTTCAATTTGACCTGCGATTTTTCTCTGAAGAAAAAAAAAACAGCAGGTCATCAAAAGTTTTCTATTTCGGTCCCTGGATGGATCAGAAGCCAAATTAATCAAATTGACTGACCTTCACCTGTTTTATCGAGGTCAAATTTAGCACAAGCAATAAATTTTAAAGGAGTGAAGATGAGCTCTCAAAATTCATCATACTTGTGCAATTGGTGACTGACTAGAAGCCTATCCCATTTGACTAAACCTATTTTCTCTAGGTTATATACTTTATATTATGATATAACATGAAATATAGCTAGGCATTCTAAATTGATACCACATATATGCATCTGATGATGGACCTGAACTCTTTGAATATGACTGATGTTGACCTGTTTTCTCAAGGTCAAAAACTGTATGTTAAGTCACATGTTAACTGCCAACATACACTCCAAATCTAACATTGTCATCATTTTGTTGTGGCTGTGGTTGTCTTCCAGAACAATTTAACGAATTTTGCACTTGTTCCAACAGCTTCATGCTTCAACTTAAACCATGCTGTATCGGCTGAGTTGTTGAAACACCCTCCATTTCCTAGCTCTGACATACTGCATCACTGTCGAAATATGGGTACCGTGACAGACTGATAGATCACACAGCCAGTGAAGGTTTCTGATTTACATTGAATGTCCTTATTGGCTAAGTAATATTAGCAGCATTTTACAACAACAACAATTCAGTGACTTACAGTGAAAAATTATAGTGAAAGGTATTTATTTTTTGTTGTTTGGCATTTTTATTTGCTGGCATTGTTTCAGATAGAGTACAACAGCCTAATTCATACAATCAGAAATAAAAAGAGGGTTAAAGTCTTTATGTTCAAACTTTCATAGGAAATATAAAAGTGGCAATTTGAAATTTTATTTTTATTCGATTTTTTATGTCGGTGGGTCCATGAAATGCAAAATAAAGTTGGTGTTGCCTCACACTGGGTTTCGCCCATTGGTGAAGAAATCCCTTCTCCGAGGCACTTCTACCAGGGATGATGTGTCTACGAAAGCTCATGTTGAAATAAGCTAGTTAGTCTCAAAGGTGCTACCTTTTGTTTATTTGTCTACTACAAAGACTAACACGGCTACCCCAAATCATTCAGGGATGATTCGTGATTGCTCATCCTCCAGGGGTGTGTGCCCCACCCTCTGTCTCATCCAAAAAAAAATTTGCCACCCATAATAAGGGGTGTGCCCAAATTGGGGAGACCAAATTATGGGTTACAAAATTATCTGGGGAAATGCTCTTTGCCCGTGTTTCACACGAGCTTTCATTTTGCCTGGGGACAGATTCTTTCCAAATTTGGTATGTGGATATCTTCTCTCCCTTGGGATTCTTTTTCATGCTGATCTGCCTATGGGTGGTTCCACTTGGGGGCCAAGTTAAAATTGCATTTCCAGAAAATAACTTTTAAAAGCCGACCAGATTCTTTCCAAATTTGGTGCGTGGGTACCTTACCTCAATATCTGGCTTGAGTTTGTTGTTCATGCCAATTCTTGTATTGGTGGTGTCACTTGGGATCAAGTTAAAATAGTTTTTCCAGAATATAACTTTTGAAAACCTGAACAGATTCTTTCAAATTTGGTATGTGGATGCCTGCCTCAATTTCTCATCTGGCATTGTTTTTCATGCTGATCAACATATAGGTGCCACTTGGGGGCAAATTTAAAATTGTGTTTCCGAACAATAACATTTTAAAACTTCAGTGTATTCTTTCCCAATTTGGTGTATGATACCTAGCCTGAAAATCTCGTTTGGGATTGTTTTTCATGCCAATCTGCTTATAGATGGCACACGTACTACTTGTGAACCAAGTTAACTTTTTGGTAAAACTGAACAGATTCGATTTTCAATGACCGGGATCTTGCCACAAGATCTCGCTTGAGATTGTTTTTCATGCCAATCAGAATATAGGTGGTGCAAACTGGAGACCGAGTTAAAATTGTCTTTCCAGGCAATCATTTTTGAAAAGCTGGACATATTCTTTCCAAATTTGGTATGTGACCCTCAAGTTCTCGTTTGGGATTGTTTTTCATGCCGAGTTGCAACACCTGGGACCATGTTAACATTCTGTTTCCGGATAATAACTTTGAAACATCAACAGATTCTTTCCAGATTTGGTGTGATCTTGCCCAAGATGTGGCTTGTTATTATTTTTTGTGCCGATTCGCTATCTCTATTTTCAATGTCAGGGGGCCCGGCTTGGGATTGTTTTTTGTGAAGATTTACCTATAGGTGGCGCCAACTTGGGTCCAAGTTTGCATTTCCAGACAATAACTTTTGAAAACCTGAACCTATTCTTTCCAGATTTGGTATGTGGGTACTGACTCCCTCAAGTTATCGCTTGTTTTGTGCCAAGTCTCCAAGGTTTACGTTTTTACTGTCTCCACAAATAATGAATGTTTTCTTTACTTAAAAAGAATGCCTCCTCGATCGTATTTGATCAACTGTATCTAGTTCCCAGAACAATTTTACCATAATCCCCATCAACAGTGTAAGTAATATTTCGAGTTTATAGGTTGAAATGGCATTTGTTAAATGTGGACACAGCAAGTCGATTCTATTTATTCAATACAATTTCTTCAGGGGATGGAGGGACAATTGATTGGAGGTGTGCTTATAGGACTCAGAAAAAAGGATCAGGTCGACAACCAACTTCAATGATGCACATAAATGGCTGTTGTCTTGCCAAAATCAAAGACCTTCAGTCTGGTTTTCTCCCACATGTTCTCTAATACTGAATGAAATGGAAGCTATTGTTATTTGAATATTTCATGAATTTCTGTATTATTGAACATCAAACATTCATTCAAACGTCTGCCACTTTTGGCGACTACACAAATGAAATTCATGAGATCTCTTCATTTGTGATGTCATTTAGAGTATTTCAGAGTATCTCACATAAGGATTATTATGTAATGCTATATGCTTTTTATTTTAAACAACAACAAAATTGCGGCTGATGATTCTCATCGTTATTGATACATGTGTATCTCCTCTTTATTACTGGACTTATAAAACAGGGTAAGTGGTAGAGGAGTTATAAATATATTTGATTATGTAAAGGTAGGAAGTCTGTGGTCCAAGTCATTCATACCATCAGGATGTTATTGTCAGCTTTCCACAGGAGACGTCCTCATCCGGCTCATGGGTTAGAGGATTGCAGTAAACAAGACAGGGGAATATCACCTCTGGGGAAATAACATACATGTATTGCTTTAGTACTCTTGCATCTATGTCTATCAGTCTCCCACACCCACAAATATGTCCTTTTGTCCTCACTAGTAGCTGGAGGGGGACCGGGTGTCCATTATTATCTAGCTTACGAAGTGAAGGGGAGATGTTGTAAATTAAATGATATCATCTTGTCTATGCAACTTCTCCTACACTTTTGATATGGTCCACGTTATACTTGGTGGAAACTATTTTCATAGTCAGGAGATGCGCATGTGCTCTTCCCGTTGACAGAGAATTGTTTTTTACAGAATTATTGCCCTTTACATTTCAAAGTACTGTAGATCCATCCATCCATATTTCTTGTCAAAGGAACTCCTCCTGCACTTTCGATATGGTTCACACGATACTTGGCAGATATTATTGACACAGTCTGAAGATGTGCATGTGCTCTTCCCGTTGATGAGTTATTGCCTTTTTAGTTCAAACTGTGAATTAAATGATAGCTTGTCAACGCAACTCTTACTACACTTTTGATATGGTTCACATAATACTGGCAGGGCCATATCCAGAGTTTATTTGGGGACACCCTTTCTTGCCTTTTTTGGGCACATTTGTATGTATTTGGGCGCATTTGTATGTAAAAAGCATTAAAATTGACTGTAAAGTTTGGGCGCCCATACCCCTTAACAGGTATCAAAATGGCTCTGGATATGGCCCTGACTGGTGAATATTATCAGCACAGTCTGAAGATGTGCATGTGCTCTTCCCATTGACGGAGTATTTTTCCTTACTGAGTTATTGCTCTTTATATTTCAAAATACTGTAGATTAAATTACCCGGTATATCATCTTGTCAACGCAACTCCTACTACACTTTTAATACAGTTCACACAATAATTGGTGGATATTATCGGCATTCTGGAGATGCACATGTGCTCTTCCTATTGACAAAGGTTTTTTTCTTAATGAGTTAGTGCCCTTTACAATTCAAAGTACTTTAGATTACATGTAAATGATGTCATATTGTCAACGCATCTTCTCCTACACTTTTGATATGGCTCACATAATACTTGGTGAATATTATATTATTAGCACAGTCCAGAGATGCACATGTGCTCTTCCCATTGACGGAGGGTTTTCCTTACTGAGTTATTGTCCTTTACAGTTCAAAGTACTGTAGATTAAATGATATCTTGTCCACACATCTCCTACATTTCCACTTAATACTTGGTGGATGTTATCGGCACAGTCTGGAGAAGCGGATGTGCTCTTTTTGTTCTCGGAGGATTTTTTCATACTGAGTTAATGCCCTTTACAGTTTTAAATACTGTAGATTAAATGATATCATCTTGTCAAATCAACTCCTACTACTTTTGATACCATTGACCCATTCTGGAGACGCGCATGTCCTTTGATGTGTTGTATTGCACGTCACTGATTTCCTACACACATAATGGCAGCTGTTTTCCTCCTTCCCAGTTCACTGACACTGGGGTCAAGGGGATACACCATCTTCTGATGGCTCTTGTTGATCTTGAAATATACCCGTCCCCAAGATCATCAAAAAGCTAAATCTGTGATCTGGACTAGGAAAGGATATCTCTATACCTTCAAGATATATATATGCTAACAGAATTATAACTAATTTTAAAGTATTATTTGACCTTGAGAAATAGGTCAAATTTGAAGGTGGCCCTACAGTGTCCTGATTTGGAACCTTTGGTATTTGTTGAGCCTAGAATCTACATGTGTACATGCCAGTGTGGATAATTGTCAATTGCTCTTGGACTTGTTTACTCTGTTCTCTCACCTGTACAATACAGACACCTGTAGTTGGGGTGAATTGTCTCTTGAGTAATTGATAGATTACACCTTGGCCGGTAGAAAGTAATTTCATTCCGAGACAGAATTCTAGGTACTGGAACAACTTAATGTGATATGTTTAACGCATTCAGTCCTGCAGCTAGCTCCGTTTGGGCTGCAACCTGTATAGCACTGGTCCAGCTCAAGACAGAACTGTTCAGCTGGGGATAGTCCAGAGCAGAATAAATTTGCTTTTGGAACATATTGCCTAAATGATAGTTTGAAATAATAAATTTTGACAACAACTAATTCTTTATCTTATTTTGCCATTTAATTCAATTTATATTCTATGAATTTACGGTTGTCATCTTCTTCAATTTCTGACGATTTATTAAAATGTGGAGAAAATGAAACTGATTTTTGATGAATAACATTAAGAATTTCATCCTTGGATTTCTAAGATTATATGTGATATATTTTACCCCTCAACCCATCAGTTTGCGGTGTCTGGTAATGGGCATGTATGTCTTGGCCTTATTACCTTGCTGATGTGCACTGTCTGTTTTTTACCCCTCGGCCAATTTTGGCCATGGGGCATTGTCGTCGTCTTGTACGTCTGTCTGTCCGTCCGTCCGTACGTGAGCGAGATAGCCCGAAAACGGTTCCACTGAAGAATTCCAAATTTGGTATGCTTATTAACCTAGTCAAGGACCAGAAGCCTATTGAATTGGGACCTGATTGGGCGGAAACCTTGCCGACCATCTTTAATTTTATGCAAAATGGATAATGATCCATATCTCGGAAACCATTCGACTGTTCAATACGAAAGTTGGTATACATCATCGATACATCAAGCAACTTTCAATGAATTACCAAACCGGCTTTTCTGATTAGCTGGAAATCCTGGAGGCCATCTTTAATTTATGCGAAATCGATAATGATACATATCTCTGTTACCATTCACTTGTTTTATATGAAAGTTGGTATACATCATCGATACATCCAGATACTTTGAATCGGGACCTGATTGACCGAAAACCTTGCCGGCCATCTTTAATTTATGCAAAAACTTTAATGATATATATCTCTGATATCATTTAAGTGTTCTATACCAAACTTGGTATACAGCATCGATGTATCAAGAGACTTGCAATGAATAACCACATCAGTTCCTCTGAGTGGAGGGAAGGATGGGCGGCCATCTTTAATTTATGCAAAATCATTAATGATGTCGTTCTCTGATACCGTTCAAATGCTCAATGTAAATTTTGGTATACATCATCGATGCATCAAGAGACTTACAACAAATGACAGTTCTGGTTTCTCTGATTGGGCGGAAACCTTGGTGGCCATCTTTAATTTATGCAAAATCTTTAATGATGTATATCTCTGATACCATTTCAGTGTTCTGTACGAAACTTGGTATACAGCATCAATGTATCAAGAAACTTTCAATGAATAACCACATCAGTTTCTCTGAGTGGCGGGAAAGATGGGCGGCCATCTTTAATTTATGCGAAATCATTAATGATCTCTATCTCTGATACCGTTCAAATGCTCGATGTAAAATTTGGTATACATCATTGGTGCATCAAGAAACTTATGTAATGAACCGGTTTCTCTGATTGAATGGAAACCTTAGGGGTCATTTCTAATTGCAAAATTTTTGATAATCTGTATATTTATGACTCGACTGCTTGGTGTTCCTGACATCTTGGTTCAAATTGAATACATTATGAATGTACCCAGAGCCGAGGGGTTTTCAGATGCGCAGCTTCGTATTATGCATTTCAATGATTTTGCACAAAGTTATGGCCTTTTATCATCTGTCCGACATCCATTTCGTGTCCGGTCCATAACTCTGAAACTTTCATGGAGGATGCTTATTACCTTGCCAATGTACACTGTTTTTTTTATGCGCTTTGGTGATTTTCCGCAGAGTTATGCACCTTTGTCCCATCAGCTACTTTTGCAGACCATTTCTCGGTTACTATTTGATGGACAACACAAGCGTATAGAATTTGGACACATTGTGATGATTTTTGTGGTTTCCATGGCAACATCACGCAAAGTGTCCATATGAAGCTGTGAACATGATAGAAGGTAAACCATTTCAGCTAGGGACTTCAGATTTGGCATGCAGGATTGTTGGATGGTCAACCACAAGCCTTTTGAATTTGGGTACATTACAATGATTTTTGTGGTTTCCATGGCAACGTCACACAAAGCGTCCATATGGCGATGTGAACACGATAAAAGCCAAACAGTTTCAGCTAGGGACTTCAAATTTGGTATGCAGGATTGTTTGGTGGTCAACCACGAGCCTATTTCCGCCATTATATTTGTTCGCGATATGTCAAATTATTTATTATAGTCCTCCAATGCATCCGACATCCCATACTGAATTTACCATATTTTAATCTTTTACAAGCCACTGCTAAAGCATCTTCCACATTCATCCAAATCTTTCAGGCTTTTACATAGGCACTTTACATTCCTTGTGAAAGCCTTCTAAAAGCCGTTGCAGCTAGAGACTTCAAATTTGGTATACAGCAATGTTGGGTGGTAAAGCACAAGGTGTTTTTGCTGTTTCCATGGCAACATAATGGAAAATATCCACAGAATTAGGTTAATGGTTTAGAAACAGAACCATTGCAGCTAGACACTTCAAATTTGGTAGCATTATTGTGTGCTTGGTGTTTTTGCAGTTTCCATGGCAACAAATGGGAAATATCCACAGAATGACGTTAATGCTTTAGAAACCAAACCATTGCAGCTACACACTTCAAATTTGGTAGCATATTGTGTGGTAAATCACAAGCCTATTGAAATTGGATACATTTGTGACGAATTTTGGGTCTGTGTAAAAGGGTGCCCGGACAAAAGCCCCACGAACAATTCAGTGTTTGACTAACATCCTCCCCCCCACCACCCCCCACTTGAGACTTACTACAGTTATCACAAACCTGTGTGGGTCAACATCAACAAAACTGTAGATCATCTGTAACTCCTGAGAAAAGAAAACGGACGTGGACTAACTGAGTTCCAACAATCCGAAGTACCTCTCTATCTCAGTATCACATCCATGCACCCAATACCAAGGTTTGTAACAATTCCATCATCTGTATAATACACCTGGGCCTATCGTACTATGCCTTTAGCATTTTACATTAACCAACATTACGGGTGAACATTTCCTTACACATAATTGAGAGCCACTTTAATGCTCCTCTTACCAGAGCGGGTGGTTGGTGGGTGCCCGCCTCTTTTATATCTAGTTGTCTCTAGCCAACTTTCCATACAAATAAACATGACTGTTTTTCCCCCAACTACTTCTGTTTCCCCTTATTGAATGCCCTTCATCTGTCTATACCGGAGTGAAAGTGAAAGGGACAACAAGTTCACACTAGGCCGATGGGATCAAGTGTGGCCGTGGCCTCTAGCATCAAGATAGGATGAGAACACCAACCATGCTAAAGTAAAGACAAACAACCTGTGGTGTGTTCCGCTATATATACAGTACAGGCCTCGTCACAACTCAAGTATACCGGGGTAGTTGCCGCACTGTTATCGCGGTACAGTTTAAGCCTAATCACTAGACTAATTACCACCTCCCGTTATGTCTGCATGCGCCGTAAGTACAGACGAAACGTAGCTCCATAATATCCATTCAAGCCTCGATAGTCGGCCGAGACAACAAAAGGCGCCCCGTCGACGGCACGTGTTGACGAGCCGCTATTCAGCCAGCATGTCTTTATGCATACACTCAGAAGATACCGCGAGCCTTCTGAATAATACAACAGCTAGCCGAATTTATTTACTTTATTTATTGAACAAACTATCACATCAGAATTTTGCTAGCTGCAAAACTTGATATCACTTGTTAAAGAACGGAATGCATAAAACAGAGAGATCGGGGAAGGGGTGCTGTGTTTCATCTTAATTACGGCTCTGACCCGGCTTGTGTTTCAACAAGCACGACGCGGAAATAAAAATCAACAGAACAGTCAACCACAATAAAGATTTTTCACTTGTTATCATCCGATTGTCTCTTATAATGAGTTGATTAACCATTCTTAATTCTTTTCTCTTCAGTTATTTCCCTGTTAAACAGGATGCTCGTCTGTTTCGACAAAAGACGAACATTTGGTCGTGCACGGAAGTACAAATTAATCCAAATTAACACTAGGGAGGTTCTCGAAATCCCGATCGACGTTCGACGATCACGAGGAACACTTTCGCCCATATACAGTTATATTATCGTTAGTAAATGAGTAAACTTTTCTTGTGATTCTCCGTTTGAGCCCAGTGACAATTCCCAAGACTTGCTACTGACACTATTCATATGCAAATTTAGCGCGAGGCCACTCTTCATTTCTTTACACAAACAGCGAAAAAGACCAAGTGGGTATGATAGACTGATTTTTGCAACATGCAGTGTCTGGTATATTCAGCATTTATTGCAGGGGGGAAATCTGATGACTACCGCTAAACGAAGGATAACAATACTCCATAAATAAAAGTGGTAAATATCTTTAATGAACAGGTGCGTTTTTTGTTGTACCAACGATCATATTAGAATTCCGCTAGCTTGATACAGATTGATACAAATTATTAACTGATATTCAAAGATAAATATTTGTACGCTAAAGCCATGCATATAATAAATTTTAATATACGGACAGTAGGGATATTTTTTACGGCTTGTTTCCACAAGCGCGACCCCGGAAATAATAATCAACGGGAAAGTCAAGCCCTGAGTAAAACGACAATAAAGATTGTTCAATTGTTATCATTCGATTGTCTCTTATAATTAGTTGATTAACCGTTCCTAATTCTTTTCTCTTCAGTTATTTTTTGTTGAACAGGATGTCCGTCTGTTTTATTAACAGACACATAATCAGCACTAAATAATACGTTGAAATCCGGATTTTAGTTAATCGTCATCAAATAGATCAAAATACATGTACACGACAATGCCATATATAATTAATGAAATAATTTACTTGTAATACCGATAGTATAGCATTAAAACAAAACTAGATTTATTGCGCATTTGAAAGATTAACGTTCATAACCGTGAACATTTCTTGATTGGCGTTAAACAGAACCGCAAAACTCTCGGAATGATTGGCAGCTAATTAATTGAAATGTACAAGACACCGAACACCAGGACTCGACATGAAACACTCAAAAATGAATATTACCATGAAAATATAAATGTTTGCCCCACGTGGGGCACTTTGGAATGATTGGCAGCTATTAACAAGGCCAAAAAATCCCACAGCAGTGATCAACGATCACGTACTACTGTCGACCTACATACGGAATGTACCCACAACGGCATGTCATTTTCACGCCGCTCCATTACCGGCACTCCATTACCGGGCCGTCCAAACATTGGGAAAATGATAAACATGTACACGTGATTGTGAACACTTACCATTTGTTGTCCCCCGCTACTTAGTAGGGGGGGGACTTAGAAACACCGGTGTCCGTAATTCCGTAATTCCGTAAGATTTTCTTGTCCGGACAATAACTCGTGAACGATTTAACCGATCAACTTCAAACTTGGGGTGTGCCTTGACATTGGCGAGAGGACGGTTGGGATTGTTTTTCAGCAATGTGCGTAATCCAATATGGCCGCCGTCAGCCATTTTGGATTATAAGCAGTTGGATGTTAGATTTTCTTGTCCGGACAATAACTCATGAACGATTTAACCGATCAACTTCAAACTTGGGGTGTGCCTTGACATTGGTGAGAGGACGGTTGGGATTGTTTTTCAGCAATGTGCGTAATCTAATATGGCCGCCGTCAGCCACATGGATTACAAGCAGTTGGATCTTGTCTGGAGAATAACTCGAGAACGATTCAACCGATCTACTTCATATGTGGGGAGTGCCTTGACATTGTTGAGAGGAGGATTAGGATTGTTTTTCAAGGACGTGCTTAATCCAATATGGCCACCATCAGCCATACTGGATTTCATTGGATTTTAAGCAGTTTGATCTTGTCCGGACAATAACTGGAGTACGATTCAACTGATCTACTTCAAACTTGGGGAGTGCCTTGACATCGGTGAGAGGATGGTTGGAATTGTTTTCCAGCAATGTGCATACTCCAATATGGCCGCCGTCAGCCATATTGGATTATAAGCAGTTGGATCTAGATTTTCTTCTCCGGACAATAACTCGTGAATGATTTAACCGATCAACTTCAAACTTGGGGTGTGCCTTGACATTGGTGAGAGGACGGTTGGGATTGTTTTTCGGCAATGTGCATAATCCAATATGGCCGCCGTCAACCATATTGGATTATAAGCAGTTGGATCTTGTCTGGACAATAACTCGAGAACGATTCAACCGATCTACTTCAAACTTGGGGAGTGCATGGACATTGGTGAGAGGACAGTGTGTATTATGTTTTATGGATGTGCATAATCCAATATGGGTGCCATCCGCTGTATTAGATTATGTTAAGCTCATCAGCGATATTTCCATTTTCAAATCATACTCTTCATCAATGATATGAGATATCATCGACCAACGGCAGCAGCAGCGCCAGTTACGGTGGATGTAATCCACCATAACTTGTGCTGCTAGCGGGGGACATGGACCTCTATGGTCGATTTTTATATTATCAAAGAAAGGGTTTGTTTCCATTCCAAGTCTGGTCATGTTCGGTGTTTTGATCACAGAATCAATTAATTTATTTCCTGCCTTGATTTGAAGGATAGAATGTCTCTATCATATCCAAGCAATGGCAGAATTGTGATGCCTCAGTTAGAATGTCTCTAAGCAATGTTAGAATGTTGATACCCCTAGAATGTCTCTAAGCAATGTTAGACTGTTGATACCTCAGTTAGAATGTCTCTTAGCAATGTCAGAATGATGATACCTCAGTTAGAATGTCTCTAAGCAATGTCAGAATGGTGATACTATAACAGAGCCATAAGACATGTACATGTAAATTTGTAAAATGAACATGTACCTCAATTATATTTCATTACTATTTAATATTTGTTTATTGTGAGTTAGCATAAAATGTATACAGTTAAAATTACCATATATTTAGGCTGTAAATATTAGTTACTGGTAGAGGTATGCGCTTGATAAAAATTATGTAACACATGTTGGAATTAGGATTTAGGGGTTTGAGTATTGATTGTAATAGGATGTTTTGATAACAGTTGACATTTAATTAGTGTTGTTAGACCATTTCTGACCAGCTGGTGCAAAGACAGGAGCCAGGTGTCAATTGTAGTCAGACTGTCATTTTAGTATAAGATAATCCTTTGTTGTTATTAGGTCAGACTCCCTACTGTTATTGGAGATGTCATATAGAATGAACAGGATAACCGATAGACATGTCAAGACATTAGAATTACTTATATAACAGTGTTTGCGATTATTAGGAATCACTACCTGGAGATCTCGCTAAAACTCCAATGATATAAATATTGGTCAGTATGAAATTAAGTCAGTTCACTTTTAGAATTCATCTTGGCATGCGACTTTGCAGCACCAAGGCAGTTAGTAAATGTAAGTTATATAGGTAACACTTGTAAATGTAGACGGCTATATGTACTAACATATAGTTTCTGTAATAACTGGAAGTGCTGTATAATTGTGTATATTAGAATTAATATTACGTCAAGGTTAGATAATTAGATTAGGGTAAATAAAGCTAGGTTGTGTTATATTTAACATGGACTACGACTTACTTATTAATGTGATAACCAGTGAGCCAACCTGGTTATAATACTTTGAAATGTATCTAAGCAATGACAGAATGGTGATACCTCAGAATGTCTCTAGGCTATGGCAGAATGTTGTTACCTCAGTTAGAATGTCTCTAATCAATGTCAGAATGGTGATACCTCAGTTAGAATGTCTCTACGCAATGTCACAATGGTGATACCTCAGAATATCTCTAAGCAATGTCACAATGGCGATATCTCAGTTATATTGTCTCTAACCAATGTCAGATTGGTGATACCTGAGAAAGAATGTCTGTAGGCAATGTCAGAATGGTGATACCTCAGTTAGAATGTCTCTAAGCAATGTTTAGAATGGTGATACCTCAGTTAGAATGTCTCTAAGGGAGCGTGTCAAAAGTTTTGACGCGAACGCGTTCATATTTGAACGTTCGACTGTTCATTTCCGCATGCGTCAGGCCGTTCATTTTACACATCAGCGTCAGGAAATGAACAGTCGAACGTTCATATTTGAACGTTCATTTTTTTGAACGTTCATTTTTGAACGTTCATTTTTCAATGCACTCTGACATTCATTTTCGCACGTTCGTTTTCGCATGTTCATTTTCTCAGGTGTATTTATTTTGCACTAGCTTTCGTAGGTATATAACCCACTTCCTCTGACAAAGTACTTTCGTTCCTTCAAAGCAATTATGGCAAAGATTTGACGTTTATCTGCAACAAATTCAATAAATGTATTTAATATAATAAAAGTGGATCTTTCGTACATACTCTGGGGAATTATTTACCCGGAATTATAGAACAGCGAAACTGACTTGAAACAAAAAAAGCCAACACACGTATTTTCTTATATAAACAAAGATCAATTAACAGTTATCTATTTTACAGCATTCAACGATTTCAGATAATTTAAGATAATAATAGGTGGCGACAAAACACTGAAGCCGTGACCGGGACAAGTAGGCCCCTAACAGAGAAACATTTCTATCATTGTCCTTCCATATATCATCCGTTCATTAAACAAAACCGCAGATATCGGACACACCACTCTAGGTTTTACAGAATGCACTGAATACATGTATATAAACAATGCAAAGCACATGGCAAGTTAAAATAAATTCTATAACAGAGGAAGGCCGCGCTGCGGGAAAGTAGATTGGACTCCACGCATTTTATAATAGTATACATCGCAAGGCAGGTTTCTTTATGCAACCGACTGAGCTCTCACCCTTTCTGGGCCTCCTGGGCAGACGGGGGCCCACGTGCGTTACGCACGATCAATATACAGAGCAGGTCAGACAGGACGATGGGGGACGCCTAGGGGTTTAGCATATACGGTTGACAAATAAGTTAACAATCGCGATCAACATCCGTCGAATGCCATGTATCAAATTTGTTATATAAATGTCATACAAATACGTAATATAATAATGTGTGGTTTGATATCACAACGAAGTCTTTATTTGTCTATCAAATTTCTTCAAATTACGAACATTCTAAGGGGCTTAATTCACCAACTTGTTCACCCGATTATTGTATCATTCTTTACGATATTTGGTCACATCGGACTTTTAATAAAACCAAATCAGTATGGTGATATTTCTCTGTCGAAGTTTAATATTATATAGTTCATCTCGTTTTCTCCCAAAAAATAATACACGCGGCGCGTTAGTTCCTATATGTCGCTCGTTCCCGGTAAATAATTCCCCAGAATATGCACGAAAGAAACTTTTATTACATTAAATACATTTATTAAATTTGCTGTAGATAAACGTCAAATCGTTGCAATAGTTGCTTTGAAAGAAGGAAAGTACTTCTTCAGAGGAAGTGGGTTATATACCTACGAAAGCTAGTGCAATATAAATACAGTTGCGCTGCCTTTTCGAGTGTTCTGTTTTCGTTTTTTTTTTTTTTTTTCATTCTAATAAGAGTCGACACACGATAGCCGTATTGTGAGCCCTTCAGCGATTTCTGACACCTATCATACATACTAATTTGAACGTTCAAAAAAGAACGTTCTTTTTCTGACGTTCATTTTTTCTGACGGGGTAGTGTTCATTTTCTGACTGTCGAACGTTCGTTTGCTGGAAGAAAAAGAACGTTCACCTGTTCATTTTCTGACGCATTCTTTTAGTTTGAACGTCAAAACTTTTGACACGCTCCCTAAGCAATGTCACAATGGTGATACCTCAGTTAGAATGTCTCTAAGCAATGTCACAATTGTGATACCTCAGTTAGAATGTCTCTAAGCAATGTCACAATGGTGTTTCCTCAGAATGTCTTTAAGCAGTGTCAGAATGGTGCTACCTCAGTTAGAATGTCTCTACGCAATGTCACAATGGTGATACCTCAGAATGTCACAATTCTGATACCTCAGTTAGAATGTCTCTAAGCAATGTCACAATGGTGTTTCCTCAGTTAGAATGTCTCTAAGCAATGTCACAATGGCGATACCTCAGAATTTCTCTAAGCAATGTAACAATGGTGATGCCCCCGTTAGAATGTCTCTAAGCAATGTCACAATGGTGATACCTCAGTGAGAATGTCTCTAAGTGTCAGAATGGTGATACGTCAGTTAGAATGTCTCCAAGCAGTGTCAGAATGGTGATACCTCAGTTAGAATGTCTCTAAGCAGTGTCAGAATTGTGATACCTCAGTTAGAATGTCTCTAAGCAATGTAACAATGGTGATACCCCAGTTAGAATGTCTCTAAGCAATGTAACAATGGTGATACCTCAGTTAGAATGTCTCTAAGCAATGTAACAATGGTGATACCCCAGTTAGAATGTCTCTAAGCAATGTCACAATGGTGATACCTCAGTTAGAATGTCTCTAAGCAATGTCACAATGGTGATACCTCAGTTAGAATGTCTCAGTCTAAGCAATGTCACAATGGTGATATCCCCCGGTACCTCAGAATGTCTCTACGCAATGTCACAATGATGATACATCAGTTAGAATGTCTCTAAGCAGTGTCACAATGGTCATACCTCAGTCAGAATGTCTCTAAGCAATGTCGCAATGGTGATACCTCAGTTACAATGTCTCAGTCTAAGCAATGTCACAATGGTGATACCTCAGTTAGAATGTCTGTAAGTAATGTCACAATGGTGATACCTCAGTTAGAATGTCTTAGTCTAAGCAATGTCACAATGGTGATACCTCAGTTCGAATGTCTCTAAGCAATGTCACAATGGTGATACCTCAGTTAGAATGTCTCTAAGCAATGTCACAATGGTGATACCTCAGTTAGAATGTCTCTAAGCAATGTCACAATGGTGATACCTCAGTTAGAATGTCTCTAAGCAATGTCACAATGGTGATACCTGAGATAGAATGTCTCTATGCAATGTAACAATGGTGATACCTCAGTTAGAATGTCTCTAAGCAATGTCACAATGGTGATACCTCAGTTAGAATGTCTCTAAGCAATGTCACAAAGGTGATGGTGATACCTCAGTTAGAATGTCTTTTAGCAATGTCACAATGGTGATACCTCAGTTAGAATGTCTCTATGCAATGTAACAATGGTGATACCTCAGTTAGAATGTCTCTATGCAATGTAACAATGGTGATACCTCAGTTAGAATGTCTCTATGCAATGTAACAATGGTGATACCTCAGTTAGAATGTCTCTAAGCAATGTCACAATGGTGATACATCAGTTAGAATGTCTCAGTCTAAGCAATGTCACAATGGTGATACCTCAGTTAGAATGTCTCTAAGCAATGTCACAATGGTGATACCTCAGTTAGAATGTCTCTATGCAATGTAACAATGGTGATACCTCAGTTAGAATGTCTCTAAGCAATGTCACAATGGTGATACCTCAGTTAGAATGTCTCTAAGCAATGTCACAATGGTGATACCTCAGTGAGAATGTCTCAGTCTAAGCAATGTCACAATGGTGATACCTCAGAATGTCTCTAAGCAATGTCACAATGGTGATACCTCAGTTAGAATGTCTCTATGCAATGTAACAATGGTGATACCTCAGTTAGAATGTCTCTAAGCAATGTCACAATGGTGATACATCAGTTAGAATGTCTCAGTCTAAGCAATGTCACAATGGTGATACCTCAGTTAGAATGTCTCTAAGCAATGTCACAATGGTGATACCTCAGTTAGAATGTCTCTATGCAATGTAACAATGGTGATACCTCAGTTAGAATGTCTCTAAGCAATGTCACAATGGTGATACGTCAGTTAGAATGTCTCAGTCTAAGCAATGACACAATGGTGATATCCCCCGGTACCTCAGAATGTCTCTACGCAATGGCACAATGGTGATACGTCAGTTAGAATGTCTCTAAGCAGTGTCACAATGGTGATACCTCAGTTAGAATGTCTCTAATCAATGTCACAATGGTGAGACCTGAGTTAGAATGTCTCTAAGCAATGTCACAATGGTGATACCTCAGTTAGAATGTCTCAGTCTAAGCAATGTCACAATGGTGATACCTCAGTTAGAATGTCTCTAAGCAATGTCACAATGGTGATACCTCAGTTAGAATGTCTCTAAGCAATGTCACAATGGTGATACCTCAGTTAGAATGTCTCTATGCAATGTAACAATGGTGATACCTTAGTTAGAATGTCTCTAAGCAATATCACAATGGTGATACCTCAGTTAGAATGTCTCTATGGAATGTACCAATGGTGATACCTCAGTTAGAATGTCTCTAAGCAATGTCACAATGGTGATACGTCAGTTAGAATGTCTCAGTCTAAGCAATGACACAATGGTGATATCCCCCGGTACCTCAGAATGTCTCTACGCAATGTCACAATGGTGATACGTCGGTTAGAATGTCTCTAAGCAGTTTCACAATGGTGATACCTCAGTTAGAATGTCTCTAAGCAATGTCACAATGGTGAGACCTCAGTTAGAATGTCTCTAAGCAATGTCACAATGGTGATACCTCAGTTAGAATGTCTCAGTCTAAGCAATGTCACAATGGTGATACCTCAGTTAGAATGTCTCTAAGCAATGTCACAATGGTGATGGGAATGTCTCTAAGCAATGTCACAATGGTGATGCCTCAGTTAGAATGTCTCTATGCAATGTAACAATGGTGATACCTTAGTTAGAATGTCTCTAAGCAATGTCACAATGGTGATACCTCAGTTAGAATGTCTGTATGCAATGTAACAATGGTGATACCTCAGTTAGAATGTCTGTAAGCAATGTCACAATGGTGATACGTCAGTTAGAATGTCTCCGTCTAAGCAATGACACAATGGTGATATCCCCCGGTACCTCAGAATGTCTCTACGCAATGTCACAATGGTGATACGTCGGTTAGAATGTCTCTAAGCAGTTTCACAATGGTGATACCTCAGTTAGAATGTCTCTAAGCAATGTCACAATGGTGAGACCTCAGTTAGAATGTCTCTAAGCAATGTCACAATGGTGATACCTCTGTTAGAATGTCTCAGTCTAAGCAATGTCACAATGGTGATACCTCAGTTAGAATGTCTCTAAGCAATGTCACAATGGTGATACCTCAGTTAGAATGTCTCTAAGCAATGTCACAATGGTGATACCTCAGTTAGAATGTCTCTATGCAATGTAACAATGGTGATACCTCAGTTAGAATGTCTCTAAGCAATGTCACAATGGTGATACCTCAGTTAGAATCTCTAAGCAATGTCACAATGGTGATACCTCAGTTAGAATGTCTCTATGCAATGTCAGAATGGTGATACCTCAGTTAGAATGTCTCTAAGCAATGTAACAATGGTGATACCTCAGTTAGAATGTCTCTAAGCAATGTCACAATGGTGATACCTCAGTTAGAATGTCTCTAAGCAATGTAACAATGGTGATACCTCAGTTAGAATGTCTCTAAGCAATATCACAATGGTGACACTTTTGTGATGTTAATTATGAATTTATGTTATCCTCTCAGTCAGTTTCCATATGTTTTGTGCAATTTCACACAGAGCTCACTGAATTTGTCAAAGAGATTGTCAAGATAAAAGTGCCCAAAATTGCTGTGTTAAAAGAAATGTCATGCATAAAACCGGCCTGGACCAATTTTCCAGGACTCTTTTTTTTTCCCCCTTGATAGATGAACAGGCAGGATTCCATAAAGCCGAGCTCAGCTCATCCCCAATGTCTGAATGGAAGTATCCTTTCTCTGTAATAATGCCTTAGTATCCTGCAATCAAAGCAATGCAAGGGAGGAGATGTCAACATAAATATGTATTCAGTGTCTGATGAAAGAATAGGGGAAATATATCTTGTCACATTTCACATCCTGGTTTCCTGTATTATTATCTGAGAGTAATGAACCAATGTCTCTGTCCAAAATACATGTAAGTTAAAAACCTATAATATTTTATTCCCACCAGGAGATATATTTGGTTTAAAAACAAAATATGGACATCACATGTCTGAAGTAAAAGAACAATACAGGGTTTATGTCAGTACTGACTTGGTAGCAGACAGTCAACAGTTCAATAATTTATAATGGTTGACAAGATTCCTTTATCAAATGGCTTGTAAGGCTGTGATTGACATACCACTGCCAACTTTTGTCTGGTCTTTGAAACTTGAAATTTAGTTTTTACCGCTCAGCCCGATTGAGCTAAGGGGTATTGTTGTCACCCTGTCTGTCCATCCGTCCGTCATGCCGTCCGTCTGTCTGGACGTCCGTCGGCCTGTCCGCCCTCTTTTCCCTGGGCTCTCATATCTTGAGAAATACTGAAGGCAGGTCAATGAAACTTCCGTCCATTATAGAATGTAGTCTGTAGGTGTGCCTTTTGTATGTTTCGTTGGTCAGGTCCTCGTCTGTCAGTCTGTTCATCCACTGTTTTGTTCATCTGTATCATGGTTTTAATTCCAACATTATGTATTATGGGCCTTCTTGTGGTAAGTTTCTAAACTCTAATGGTGGTCAAATCATTCACATAATAATTTCCCTGTAATGTTTTCTTTTCATTCTACTTCCAAAATATTCATGGAATTTTGCAAGCGTTCCACCTGATCTCATAAATCTACATATTACATGCACCAAAACAATTCTGCAGGTGGACAGGAAAGATAACCATGTAGAGAATTGAGTTGTTTAATGTACTGGAAAATGTACATGTAGTGTCTACAATCTACAATTTAAATCTCCACAACTGTTTCTGCTTGTTATTTACCATTTGCCAATTACTCAGTTGGCTTTTATTTTGCTTCAGTTGTAATTTGTGATATTTCCGCATCTTGGGAACACTTATAAATAGTAGTTTGGTATCCATTTGGGCCACTATCAGCGATGAACCTTATAGATCTATGTTTATAGTATACAGAGGCTTTATTTTTTAATAATACGCTGAATAAAGCCAATGTTTACTTGCTATCCTCTGAATAAATGTATGAAATGTCAAGATATATTGATGTTTCAGACTTTCCACGCCCCCGATAAATGATAGCTATTCTATGAAAATGATGAACAATATGAGAACAATAAAGCATTCTATTTGGGATTTGCACAAAAGCCCCAGTGAACAGAAAACTATGGACAAAAGCCCAATGGACAAAAGTCCCACCCAACATTTAGTTTCAGGCCAGGTCAACAAGATCACGACTTTACCAATTTACCAAAGTATACCCTGTGCATAGTAGGGGGTTTTACTGTATTCTGATTGTCCATCCGTCTGCCCCTCTGTGTGTCCGTGCGTCCATCTGTCATGTCTGTTTGCCCGTCTGAAATTCGTTTCCGGGCAATAACTTGAGCACCGTTCAGCGAATTCTTCTCAAATTTTGGTATGCATATCCCATGCCATGAGGTGTCGCCTGGGATTGCATTTCGACTACTTTTGCAAATTGGTAATCCCATCTGGTGGTTAAACCATACATGTACATGCATTTCCCGTGCAATAACTTGAGAACCTTTCATTGAATTCTTTTCAAATTTGGTTTGTATATACCATGCCACGAGATGGTGTTTGGGCTGGATTATTAAGGGTGTGAGGGGTTGTAGCACCTCTGGTGCCTCATGTTGAAAAATAAAATTGAAAATACTTCATAGATTTTTTTCCAAATTTGATATGTGGCTACATTGCCACAAAATGATGTTTAGTTAGAATATCAGCATGGGTAGAGCATTGTTATTGTTTTCAATACTGAAAAAATTAAACATGTGAATGCAGTATTGCTCTATTTGGTATTATTGAAATTCATATTTGACTGGACTGGCTATATTTATCTGGATCATGTAAATAAATTATTGGATTATGCAATCATAGACTTCTTAAATTATATTTTTCTACATGCAACGTTTCATCATGTGACCATCCAACCCATGATCTTGCCTTGATCATGACAGTGCATGTGCGCAGTGAATGTTACCCTGCAATAACATCTTCCAGATATCCTGTCTGTTGGTTGCAGAGGGTAAAGGCCACTTTCCACAGCATGCTTTTGTGACATCGAGAACCACATCCGAGAAATAGCCCTCATGTTATTAACCTCATCCTACGGAGGAGGAGGGGATTATTGCAATCGTCCTTGGCTATGGAGACCTCAGAAAGCTTTGTACAGCAAAAGTGGGACAACTAGAAAGAGTTAGGCTCTGAAACTTGCCTAATTGGTCACAATTGTAATGTTGTGGGTCTGTATAGTTTTTGGGCGATGGCAGATGAGAATTGATGCGTTTTTTTGCCAAGAAATGCTCAAAATTTGAAGGGTAATTTTTACACGGAACGTGGATGTTGTTGTTGTTGTACGTTAAGAGATTGACGGATTAACCCGGATGTTCCTACTGTACAGATATACCCCCGGGTATTTGTGGTGCGCTCAGTCTCTGCACAGAGGTGATGATGGTAATCAAAGCTATACTCGCATCTCTTGAGCAGGAGATTGCCTGGTTTTGCGATAACCGTAAAGTGTGCCGTTATTCCAGCATGGCGATGAGAAATATAAAAAAAACTTCCAGATCAGAATGGAAAACTCACCGACGTTTACGCTTTAGTTGACCGGATAATTTTTACCAGGGAAACACTAAACATATTGTCTATCAACTTCGGAAGAAAGATACAGAGTTTTTGGCTTGAAATGGCACAAGCCGAAGTGCGCCGGCGGACACGGCAAGTGAACTATTTTTCCATGAACAAAGTCGGCAACTGACAGTCAAAATCACACCATTTCTCCGCTAGAAAATATCAGTTTGCCGATTTTGTTTTATTATGAATACATTGAAATAAGGCGTTGAAATGAACCCCGAAGATTCAAGCAAACTTATTTATAAAATTATGAGGTCAAATGTTTCGTTCTTCGACAAATCGCGTGTTCAAAGGTCTCATTTTTCTTGTATCAAACAGCTCAAATCAGAGGGATTAAACGTTGTGCTCAAGTTAGGATGTTCCCAAATTAGAGAGCAAAAAAAAAATTAAAATAAATAAATAATATTAATAACAGTTTTTTTCTCACATTTTTTTATGATAATCAATGTTCAGTTATGTTGATTCCTCAAGCAGTAAGTATGATATTTGATTCAAAAGCCTACCTATTTTGCCAGAATTCGTGGAATTTTAATATTTTTGCCAATTTGGGCACATTTCCCTGCCTAAAGAAATTTTACTGTGTCGAATAGAGGGACAATCAGGACTATACACTTGACATGGGGCAGGGGCACTGGACATCAGAATAAAATGTATTTCCCAAACAAACAAAAAATTATGACCCTACCTACATGTACTCAAATCATTCCTAGCCTGTATTTGAAAACAGACATATTTTGTTTTGGTTACAGTTATTACTTGGTGATCAAGAAATTTATTGAAAATGTTCAGGGAAATGCTATTTAAATTCCATTCTGTTGTGCAGGAAATGTAGCTTGATATAAAAAATTTTGTGCTGTGCATTGTTGACAATTGCACTGACGCCCCCTATGTTCCTTCTTTCCGTCCTTGATCCATTCACAACAAATTCTATGCGAACCATGCCATTTAGTCTGCCACTCTGAGAGCATGTCCAATGATGACAAGGTATTATTTCGGCATACACATGTGAGGAATCAAGCCCAGATCTATTATATACCAATTACAAAATAGGATGGGGTTTTCGAAGTCCATGAATTCTAGTTCAATGTTATAGTAGTCACAGCGGGCGACAGATTGCAGCGACATCAGAACAACATTTTTTCTGTGCCACAAATTCAGCCAGGACTATTTCAAAACATTTTCACGGCAGCAGTGTCGCCTGCTGTGGAAATGCTCTAATTACACATAGTTTTTGTTTGCATGTCTACACTATGCCATGATGGGTACAATAAAAACATATAAGTAGCATGCTTAAAAAACACAAAATTCTATCTTTCTAAATTGTTTATTGACAAGGAAATTCGAAAGAATACAGATTCTTGTCAAATTTGGGCTAGGCTTTGGTGTAAGACTCCCATTGACATGATTGAAAAGGTAATATCCTAGACAAAAGACTGACAATACAACTTGCAGCAGATCCTGTGTCAATTATATTTCGTGAGTCTTACACCAAATCGTTGCCCAAATTTGGTACATTGTTGCATGTATGCTTAGACTGCAATTCTTTGCTTTACATCAGCTGCTTCCTTGAACATCAACAGTGAATATCTTGAAAAGGAATTTGAAATGTAATCCAGATATCAGATTTACTACCTGTATGTCATGCAGTGCCAGAAATTTTCAATATATTCTACCAGGTTATTATTGCACGAGACAATGCATACAATAGCCAAGTCTGGGGACAACAATGTGTCTAGACATGTGCCTTTTCGACACAAAGACCCAGACAAGTCCTTGTAATCTTGTAAATGATTGGCCCACATGCTTCTCATAAATTTCTCATATTCCAGAGATATTTACCATGTTTACTGTCTAATTAAAATCCTGCTCACCTGAGTATCTCAATAGTACAGGTATATACTTGTATCTCAATAGTACAGGTATATACTTGTATCTCAATAGTACAGGTATTATAAGTTATACCAGTGTCTTGCGTTGGTATACAGGCTGATATTTCGTCGAGAAGATAAATATTTTCACGAGCCCGAAGGGCGAGTGAAAATATTTATCTTCGAGACGAAATATCAGCCTGTATACCAACGCAAGACACTGGTATAACGAATTTATCACATTGAAGAGCTATTTTTCTGGTTGGTTTAACATATATCACGGTCACCAACTCAAAAGAAAAACAGGCATAACTCAACGTTGAACAACGACAACGTAAGACATCGTGAGTCGGACAGGCAGCTTCGATCTCTTTTCGATCTGTTCCGCGATGAACAATAAACTGGATGAAATACTTAGCTGACATTCTGACGTTCCTGTTTATGTGGCATATAAAGCTTTGGATGATAATTTATTTCTTATCTTCATCCGCAAATACACAATTTGCCTCGCACAACTTGTTCCAGTAGCGGAACTCGCCCATACAAACTCGCGCAGACAAATTCGCCTGAAACAGGCTTTGCCTGCAGGTGTTGCACGCGAGTCCTTGACTGCGTTGGTATATGGGCACGCGCGTTCTTCACAGCATTGGTATACGAGAATTCTGAATTGGTATACCAACGGTGGATAACGAATACGGTCTAATGCACTATGGTAATTAACCAATCAAAACCCTACAATTTACTCTGAAATGTGATAAATACTTGTATCTCAATAGTACAGGTATATACTTGTATCTCAATAGTACAGGTATATACTTGTATCTCAATAGTACAGGTATATACTTGTATCTCAATAGTACAGGTATATACTTGTATCTCAATAGTACAGGTATATACTTGTATCTCAATAGTACAGGTATATACTTGTATATCTCCACCTGATTAAATAGTCTACATTTTTGACAAGTCATGGGAAATAGCATAAAGCTTTTTCGAATCATACATTGTCGATACATGATTTAAGTTCAATTTGTTTACTTGTCACTCCAACCCAGTGCACACAGGCAACTTCTATAGTGAGTGACAACATTATTATCTCCTCGTATTACAGAAATTGCTCGAAAATGACACAACAAAGATGAACATTTTTGTTGCTTACAGCTCATGATCTTACTGACATTGACCTATTTCCAAAGGCCACAGGTGGCATATTCTATTATAAAGGGTACCACTATCTACTGTTTTCATCTGTCATCTATGACAGTCTCACATTTAATGTGTTTATTTTTTTGTTCTTAGAAGTTAATAAAGCAAAATTCATTTATTTGGATTTGAGTACAATAATAAGGTGTAGCTAACGTCATTCTGTCAAAATGACATTAGCAACAGTTTTGGTGTTCTAAATCCATTAAAAATTTCAGCTTAATTTGAATCCTTCTTGATTACTTATTCTCTTTGACATTTTGAAATCAACTGTTTGTCATATGTGTGCTTTGAAATCTAAAAGAATGGCATATTCAATGAAAATGAGTTTTGTGCACTATCTTATTTGCCATGGGTACTTTTATCCATATCGTTCCAAGATCCTATGTATGTTTCTTGGACTAACAGTGTTAGAATATGTGTAATGTTATCTACCTTGACACATAAGACACCATTTTTTATTTTACTTTCATGTCTCATTATTCCTGCTTGCTCTAATTTTTTACCAGCTTGATGAGTCAGTGGTGGTTAGATAATGACAACTATGTAATGGTTATAGCTGATTAATTTTGTTTTTCTCAGGTCACATGATTTTGAAATGTTGCGAATGTCATTTTTGTCTATTACAGATGAAAAATAACAGATTTGGTACCCTTTATGATAGAATATGCTAGATGTCAAACTTTGAATAAAAGCAGTGACACAATATCTGAGGGGCAAATAGTACTAGAGACTTGATATTTGGCACAATGCTGTCTTATTGGGGCATTTAGGTCAAAGTTCATTCAGGACTGACCTTGACTATTTTCAAAGGTTAGAGAGGTCAATATGTGAACAGCAGTGAGTCACTTGACAGCACAATATCTAAGGGGCAAATAGAGGTAGAGCCTTGATATTTTACACACTGATGTCTATGTTAGTTTCACTCACGAATGACCTTGACCTAATGTCAAAGGTCACAGAGGTCAAAATGTGAATAGCTTGGTGAACACAATCCCAATAACAAAGAGATTAAATATTTGGGACAATGCTTCCTAATGTGAAAGCCTTTAGGTCAAGTTCACTCCTCACTGACCTTGACCTGTTTTCAAAGATCACAGAGGTAAAAATATGAATAGTGGTCTTATTTGCCTGTGAACACAATATTTAAGGGACAACTTGACCCAGAATCTTAATCTTTGGCACAATGCAGACTTGTAAGAGCCTCTAGGTCAAGTTCATTCCAGACTGACCATGACCTATTTTCAAAGGTCACAGAGGTCAAAATATGAAAAGCATTGTGAATGCAATATCTCAATAACAGTGAGACTATAGAGGTACTGCTGGAGACTGGATATTTTTTCAAAGGTCACAGGTCCTGATGTTGATAGCTTTTCTATGTTCATGTGAACACAATACATTATCTAAGGGACAACTTGATCCAGAGTCTTGATACTAAGACATATAAACTGACTCCACTCCAGAACAGTGGAGTTCACTCCAGGCTGACCGTGGCCTAATTTCACAGGTCAAAATGTGAATAGCATTGTGAATGTAATATCTCAAGAACAGGGAGCTGGAGACTGGTCAATATTTGGCACAATGCGACCTTATGAAGGCTTCTAGGGCGTGTTCACTGTACAGACCTTGAACTATTCTCAAAGGTCACAGAGGTCAAAATTTAAATCAGTCATTTTTGCTTGTGAACACAATATCTAATGGACCTACAATGTACATGTAATTTTTCCTCCTGAACAATATTTCGACAACACAGTTATAGCTACCTTGAATCCACCGTTATTCAAAGTATATAGAGCCTTGTCGAGAGAACTTTAGTAAATGGCAACATGCCCTTTCACACAGTGGGGAAACGGGTAGATACTCAGCTTGTTCAATATTTGGAAACGAAAAATTTGCATAATCTCCCATGTGGCTGTGATGGAGATTATTATGACCAGCTACATCAACCAATCAGCACTGGAGTAGGTCAGCAAACGTCCTCATAATATATTGTTCTCTGGTCTCAAACAATGGTCACCACAGAACCACAAACACTAATGGTAAAACAGCAACAAATGTTGCCCCTGTGTGCATAGCTGGGAAAAATGGGTTGCAATGAAAGTCTTTGTCACCGGACACCAATTATTTTACAATTCAGGCAGGGTTGAATATGAGTATGGCTAACATAGTCGAAGCGTATAACAATATACAAAATACTTGTATATACTGACCATGAGGAGAAATTGTTAACGATAATACAATTAATACTATCAACTTTTCATGTCCCTCAGTGTTCTTGGAGTTACAGTGTAGCTCTCACCAGTCATGACAGTAAAACTGTGAAATACAAACTTCTTCATGAAGATCTCTTACGACTTGGAATTTTTTTTTATTTAATATGAAGCTTGAATTTACATTGACTGGAATTATTTTTTTCTTTTTTTTTTCTGAGAATATTCTTCATTGAGTATAAAAAATAAAATAGCAGTTGTACCGTGTTCAGAAAAGGTAATTGAAAAAAAAAGGTCTCTTACCTCTTTTCTTAATGAGAAGAGTAAATCCGCTGGTAGTCACGTACCTCACCAAAGTAGAAACTGTGGTTAGAACAAGGAAATTAACCTCAAAGTAACATTGATGGATAGTAATACTGATGCTGGACTAAGAGCTGGCATAAGGGGCGGGCTTCAGCTCCTTCATCTTGTTCATTGGAGAGCTGTATTATAATAGAGACCACTCTTATTGGCTGTCCAAGCAGAGTCGTCTAGGAGAGGTTCTTGGGGGGGGGGGGGGTAATGCTCAACTGTGAAAGATTAAATGTAGCTCCGATTATTCTCCGATATTTTTCCATCCTGTGGGTGGCATATGATTTAGCTATAAAGTGTTCATAATTAGATTGCTCAAAACCCTCGACCCTTTATCATGTTGATGAAGGACCAGTTTCCAATGGCAGTGAGGGGCCATATGACATTGCAAGGAGGATGTACCCATACATCGGGGACAATGGAGCCGGAGTAATCAGTGTGGGCGGCAGTGATTGACACAAAAGAAACATCAATAACTGTTAAGACTAAGTGACCATAAACACAGGAATTAACCGACAGGTACTCGAGAAGTCTTCTTTTCATCCCATTCGCTGGATCGGAGAAAAGGTGAGACCGCAGCTGGATCTCTCTCCAAATGCACCACGGCTGACATTGCCTTGGGAGTATTTTCCGTCAATAATTAACTCTAAATGGCAATGTTTGCTTGAACAGATCATTCTCACAGCCAGATTAATGGCTCCCTTACATATATGCTGTTAAGGATTTTGATCCCCTAAGAGGGCAATGACAATACATGTAACCTTTCTCTCTCCACACCAAAAATGATGCCACTTACAATATACGTGTATATTTTTGTATCCCTGTCATAAGACGAGGGGCATATAATGCGATAGGTTTTTTCATCTGTCTGTCTGTTAACTTTTGCTTGTCCGTGTGATATCTCTAGTTCCAGATCATGGATTGGTACCAAACTTTGGTTATACCTCACCCATGGTCAAGGATAAACCTTTTCACCCCTCGGTCAATTTTGGCCATGGGGTATTGTCGTCGTCTTGTACGTCCGTCTGTCCGTACGTGAGTGAGATAGCCGGAAAACGGTTGCACTGATGAATTCCAAATTTGGTATGCTTATTTACCAGAAGCCTATTGACTTGGGACCTGATTGGGTGGAAACCTTGGCGGTCATCTTTAATTTTATGCAAAATGGATAATGATCCATATCTCGGAAACCATTCAACTGTTCAATACGAAAGTTGGTATACATCATCGATACATCAAGCAACTTTCAATGAATTACCAAACTGGCTTTTCTGATAAGCTGGAAACCCTGAAGGCCATCTTTAATTTATGCGAAATCGATAATGATACATATCTCTGTTACCATTCAATTGTTTATATGAAAGTTGGTATACATCATCGATACATCCAGATACTTTGAATCGAGACCTGATTGACCGAAAACCTTGGTGGCCATCTTTAATTTATGCAAAATCATTAAAGATCTCTATTTCTGATACCGTTGAAGTGCTCGATGTAAAATTTGGTATACATCATCGATGCCACAGACTTACGATAAATGAGAGTTCTGGTTTCTCTGATTGGGTGGAAACCTTGGTGGCCATCTTTAATTTATGCAAAATCTTTAATGCTGTATATCTCTGATACCATTTCAGTGTTCTATACGAAACTTGGTATACAGCATCGATGTATCAAGAGACTTGCAATAAATAACCACATCAATTCCTCTGACTGGTGGGAAGGATGGGTGGCCCTCTTAAATTTATGCAAAATCATTAATGATCTCTATCTCTGATACCGTTCAAGTGCTCAATGTAAAATTTGGTATACATCATCGATGCATCAAGAGACTTACGATGAATGACAGATCTGGTTTCTCTAATTGGGCGGAAATCTTGGCGGCCATCATTAATTTATGCAAAATCTTTAATGATGTTTACCTCTGATACCATTTAAGTGTTCTATACGAAACTAGGTTTACAGCATCGATGTATGAGGCGACTTGCATTAATGAATAACCACATCAGTTCCTCTGAGTGGTGAGAAGGATGGGCGGCCATCTTTAATTTATGCAAAATCATTAATTATCTCTATCTCTGATACTGTTCAAATGCTCAATGTAAAATTTGGTATACATCAATCAGATTTATGTAATGCATACCGGCTTCTCTGATTGGATGGAAACCTTAGGGGCCATTTCTAATTGCAAATTTTTTGATAATCTGTATATTTGTCACTTGACTGCTTGGTGTCCCTCACATCTTGGTTCAAATTGAATACATTGTGAATGGCTGGCACCCAGAGCCGAGGGGCACCAGATTTGCAAATTGTCCGGTAATGAGTGAGTCAGTGAGTCCATCCGTCTCCTTTCGTCGGCAAAATAAGGAGAACCGTTGACATTAGAACCTTGATTTTTGGCATGAACGTGCATTAGGAGACTGTTACCAGCAAGTTCTGAGCTGACCTACTTAGGTGACCTATAAACCTCGAAATTTTGAGGGGATTTCAGGTTATTTCTAGATAGAGGGCCCCCAAGTCATCTCTCGACTGTCTGACTGTATTTGTAGATAGAGGGCCCCCAAGTCCTCTCTCGATCGTCTCCTGTATTCCTACGAACTTTTGACATTAGAGCCTTGATTTTTGGTATGAACGTGCATTAGGGGACTGACCAGCAAGTTCTGAGTTTACCTACTTTTGATGAAAATTTGACCTACTTAGGTGACCTAAAAACCTCAAAATTGGCAAAAACATGTCTCAGGTCAAGGTACACAATTAAATCATATGAAACCTTACTTCGTAGGTTCTGTGACGTTAGTTACACTACTCATGTCAAGTAAAACTAGTGCATAAAACTAATGCAGAACAGTTGGGGTCCACTTATGCAACAAATTAACCATTCAGTTTCTACTCCTCCGGTTCGAGCTTATGTATGATCATTTCAGATTTAAAATTACAGAATTGGGATTAGAAATTATGTTTCATCAGTTAAAGAAATGTCTATTAATGTGGAATAATAAAACGGTCAGCAGTAATATATAAATGACAAATTTGTCCCTCAGGGGAGCTTAGTAGCTGGTATCCTTAATCTCACGAAGGAGTGAATGCTGTTTCTCATACTGCGCTTTGGTCCTCGAACATTGTATTTAGCAGTTTTCGGTCAAACCAATCCATCACTTGCCACTATCCTGTATGGGTACATACACTCTGACCATTTATCACATGGTCACAGATATTGCCTGGAGACTGGCAATTTCAAATGATGAACTTGCAACCATGAGATAAACTCGACAGGACATAAAGAATTAATTCTAATGCATGATTTGACACAAACATCTTGCAGTGGCTGGTGTTGGAGGCTGTCTCAATAAATCATAATACTTTTGATTTTTACCCCTCGGCCAGATTCTGCCCGAGCGGTATTGTCGTTGCCTCCGTCGTCCGTCTGTCCGTCTGTCCATCATATCATTGTAAACACATTATCTCAAAAAGTCCTTCACTTACAACAATGAAACTTCATACAGTTGTTTAATACAGCCAGTACCAGAAGCCTATTGAAAGTCGGTGCCATTGGATGTGTTTTTCAGGAGTTATGCCCCTTTATACATGTCTGGCTGTTTTTATCCTTATAAACACATTATCTCAAAAAGTCCTTCACTCACAACAATGAAACTTCATACAGTTGTTTAATGCAGCTAGTACCAGAAGCCTATTCAAAGTCGGTGTAATCGGATGTGTTTTTCAGGAGTTATGCCCCTTTATACATGTCTGTTGGTCCATATCCTTGTAAACACATTATCTCAAAAAAGTCCTTCACTCACAACAATGAAACTTCATACAGTTGTTTAATACAACCAGTACCAGAAGCCTATTGAAAGTCGGTGCCATTGGATGTGTTTTTCAGAGGTTATGCCCCTTTATACATGTCTGTCTGTTTTTATCCTTGTAAACACATTATCTCAAAAAGTCTTTCACTCACAACAATGAAACTTCATACAGTTGTTTAATACAGCCAGTACCAGAAGCCTATTGAAAGTCGGTGCCATGGGATGTGTTTTTCAGAAGTTCACACAAACCTGTGTGGATTGCTGTGAATAGACAGTAATCGTTCGACTACATCTACTATAGGTAATCACTGCTCTATTGCTATATTGTTTTGTCTGTCTATGATCTATATCATACAGGTAAAATTATGCCCACCCCAAATATGTGAGTTGTTGGGGTCAGAAACATTATTTCCACAATTGCTCTGGGCCCGGCCCGAGGGGTCCCGATGGCGACAGCCACATGTCTTCATCTGTTATCTTGTTATGCCCCCTCTAATTAATTAGAGGGGGGGCATATAGTGATCGTTTTGTCCATCTGTCTGGATGTCGAGCCGTCCGTCCGTCTCCCCATCCGAATTGCTTGTCCACGCAATATCTCAGTTAATATTTGATGGACAGGATTGAAATTTGCATGAAATGTGGCCAGTGCCTCATAGTTGTGCAGCGTTTTTTCCGAGTTTCGGTTATATTTTCAAGAGCTATGGCCCTTGATTCCTGAAATCTCTGTGAATGGGACTTGTCCGGGCTGGATCTAGGTTAATATTGTATGGACAAGTATGAAATTTGCATGATATGTTTTCAGTGTCCCAAAGTTGTGCAGCGTAAAGTTTCTCTGCGTTTCGCTGATATTTTTAAGAGTTATGACCCTTTGTTCCTGAAATCTCTGTGAATTGGGACTTGTTCGTGCTGGATCGTGGTTGCTATTGTATAGACAATTATGAAATTTGCAAGATATGTGGTCAGTGCCCTGTAGTTGTGCAGAGTGAAGTTTCTCTGCGTTTCGGTTATATTTTCAAGAGTTATGGCCCTTTGTTCCTCAAACCTTGGTGAATAGGATTTGTCCAGGCTGGATTAATACTTGGGATATACAGTAAACAATTAAATAAAGGTGAAGAAAGTGACTGATGGCGTTGTGATATTTATGCAAATTAGTTCTTGATCGACCAATTAAAATCATCTTATTTCCTATTAACCGATTTGGACAGGGAAAGTGGTTATATATATGTTATTCTACATTCCAAAGCAGACCACATAGGTCCCGAAGTATGAAATTGCCCCAAGAAGGGTGAATTGAGTGCAAAATTCAAAATTCACTGATCGCTTCATAATTTCACCATAATATACTCCAAGGAATGTAGGTCTCATAACCAAGGTCACATTTTCAGATTTTTCAGATTTGACGAAAGCCCTGGCGACCATCTTGCATCAAAACATTGTATTATGGTATCACTTTTTGGTCGATCGACTTGATACTTGGAATATGTACGGGGGTTTGAGATTTCATCTCTGGCTCAGGGTTTAGTCCTGGGAAGTTTATTTAGACTCTTTCTCTTCACGTATAAATTTAAAGTCGCATCAACATATTTTTCTGGAATTTCCAGATGATATTAGCCTTTTATGATTTATAAATTCCCCCTCTAATTTCAGTACAAGGTCCTCAATGTTTTGCTGTTGATCGCTAGCCTCACACCACTGAACAGACATGGGTTCTAGCCCAGCTGGTGCATGTGTGAAAGTTTGCCAGGTATTTGCCGATGGGCAGTGGTTCTCTTCGGGTTCCTCCACCATTCAAACTGGCTATCACTATACCAGTGAAATATCCTTGAGTGCGACATCAAACCAAATCCCCCCTTTCAATTTTCACCCATTCTGCTGCAGTTGATCACAGTTGACCTCATGCGGTGTTGAACATATTCCTTTGCTGAAAGAAATTCAACATGAAAACATGCTTGTGCTATTTTAAAATTGTTCCATGTGTGATTTTAAAATGATTGCACGATGTTAAAATACTTGCGCAGTCTTGAAACTTAAAAACACATTTTATAAATACTCATAACAAAGATATGCTATGTAGATGATGATGATAAGCATATGTTCATGACAAGACTTGATAGCAGTTTGAAACTATCAACTACTGGTATAGAGGGAGTTAATACATATGCCATAGACAAGATGTTTAAATCTTCGTGTATGGCAAGTATGGCATCCATCATCATAGCAACTCAACAGCATTAATCAATACTTAACCTGTTGAAATGGCTGAATTTGACTATCAGGGCCACAAAAATGTGTTTTGCAAAAATAAAACTCGAACATCCAGGGTTCTGCCCAGGATGTGGGAAATATGTGCAACATTGGCCACATTGTCTGAACGAGCCAAAATGCATTAACATATAGGAAATCACAGGCGAGTTCCAAGCAAATTGTGTGCCACCGCCCTGCGGGCAAAACATAGATGTACATGTAGACTTGTCTTCTTTTAAATGCTTCATTTTTCATTTTCAGTGTTCATTAGTGTTTAAACACTGTCCACTTGAAAGTGACAACAGGAAACCATGTAGAGTGCGTAGAATTCTGAGATGAGTTTGACATCCTGTGAACAATGTTGATTGATTTTATTGCTGAAGTCTATTGTGTTTACATATACTTGTACATTGAAATCCAAGAGAATGTGTGCAAAGAACTGGATATGTACATGTAGTTTCCGCTAAAACCCCATTTACGGACAGAAGTGATAAGAAAAGGCGCTGAAATAGACGTGGGTATTGGTATTCCATAGTATGGATGTTTAGAAATAAACATGTAACACACTGGTATATAACCTTCCTTCAGATTTTAATGAGTGAATATAGCAGTATGTTACTGTTCTTTGATGTATAAACAAATTGGATGTGTTTTTCAGGAGTTATGCCCCTTTATACATGTCTGTCTGTTTTTATCCTTGTAAACACATTATCTCAAAAAGTCCTTCACTCACAACAATGAAACTTGATACAGTTGTTTAATACAGCCAGTACCAGAAGCCTATTGAAAGTCGGTGCCATGGGATGTGTTTTTCAGGAGTTCACACAAACCTGTGTGGATTGCTGTGAATAGACAGTAATCGTTCGACTACATCTACTATAGGTAATCACTGCTCTATTGCTATATTGTTTGTCTGTCTATGATCTATATCATACAGGTAAAATTATGCCCACCCCAAATATGTGAGTTGTTGGGGTCAGAAACATTATTTCCACAATTGCTCTGGGCCCGGCCCGAGGGGTCCCGATGGCGACAGCCACATGTCTTCATCTGTTATCTTGTTATGCCCCCTCTAATTAATTAGAGGGGGGGCATATAGTGATCGTTTTGTCCATCTGTCTGGATGTCGAGCCGTCCGTCCGTCTCCCCATCCGAATTGCTTGTCCACGCAATATCTCAGTTAATATTTGATGGACAGGATTGAAATTTGCATGAAATGTGGCCAGTGCCTCATAGTTGTGCAGCGTTTTTTCCGAGTTTCGGTTATATTTTCAAGAGCTATGGCCCTTGATTCCTGAAATCTCTGTGAATGGGACTTGTCCGGGCTGGATCTAGGTTAATATTGTATGGACAAGTATGAAATTTGCATGATATGTTTTCAGTGTCCCAAAGTTGTGCAGCGTAAAGTTTCTCTGCGTTTCGCTGATATTTTTAAGAGTTATGACCCTTTGTTCCTGAAATCTCTGTGAATTGGGACTTGTTCGTGCTGGATCGTGGTTGCTATTGTATAGACAATTATGAAATTTGCAAGATATGTGGTCAGTGCCCTGTAGTTGTGCAGAGTGAAGTTTCTCTGCGTTTCGGTTATATTTTCAAGAGTTATGGCCCTTTGTTCCTCAAACCTTGGTGAATAGGATTTGTCCAGGCTGGATTAATACTTGGGATATACAGTAAACAATTAAATAAAGGTGAAGAAAGTGACTGATGGCGTTGTGATATTTATGCAAATTAGTTCTTGATCGACCAATTAAAATCATCTTATTTCCTATTAACCGATTTGGACAGGGAAAGTGGTTATATATATATGTTATTCTACATTCCAAAGCAGACCACATAGGTCCCGAAGTATGAAATTGCCCCAAGAAGGGTGAATTGAGTGCAAAATTCAAAATTCACTGATCGCTTCATAATTTCACCATAATATACTCCAAGGAATGTAGGTCTCATAACCAAGGTCACATTTTCAGATTTTTCAGATTTGACGAAAGCCCTGGCGACCATCTTGCATCAAAACATTGTATTATGGTATCACTTTTTGGTCGATCGACTTGATACTTGGAATATGTACGGGGGTTTGAGATTTCATCTCTGGCTCAGGGTTTAGTCCTGGGAAGTTTATTTAGACTCTTTCTCTTCACGTATAAATTTAAAGTCGCATCAACATATTTTTCTGGAATTTCCAGATGATATTAGCCTTTTATGATTTATAAATTCCCCCTCTAATTTCAGTACAAGGTCCTCAATGTTTTGCTGTTGATCGCTAGCCTCACACCACTGAACAGACATGGGTTCTAGCCCAGCTGGTGCATGTGTGAAAGTTTGCCAGGTATTTGCCGATGGGCAGTGGTTCTCTTCGGGTTCCTCCACCATTCAAACTGGCTATCACTATACCAGTGAAATATCCTTGAGTGCGACATCAAACCAAATCCCCCCTTTCAATTTTCACCCATTCTGCTGCAGTTGATCACAGTTGACCTCATGCGGTGTTGAACATATTCCTTTGCTGAAAGAAATTCAACATGAAAACATGCTTGTGCTATTTTAAAATTGTTCCATGTGTGATTTTAAAATGATTGCACGATGTCAAAATACTTGCGCAGTCTTGAAACTTAAAAACACATTTTATAAATACTCATAACAAAGATATGCTATGTAGATGATGATGATAAGCATATGTTCATGACAAGACTTGATAGCAGTTTGAAACTATCAACTACTGGTATAGAGGGAGTTAATACATATGCCATAGACAAGATGTTTAAATCTTCGTGTATGGCAAGTATGGCATCCATCATCATAGCAACTCAACAGCATTAATCAATACATGTACTTAACCTGTTGAAATGGCTGAATTTGACTATCAGGGCCACAAAAATGTGTTTTGCAAAAATAAAACTCGAACATCCAGGGTTCTGCCCAGGATGTGGGAAATATGTGCAACATTGGCCACATTGTCTGAACGAGCCAAAATGCATTAACATATAGGAAATCACAGGCGAGTTCCAAGCAAATTGTGTGCCACCGCCCTGCGGGCAAAACATAGATGTACATGTAGACTTGTCTTCTTTTAAATGCTTCATTTTTCATTTTCAGTGTTCATTAGTGTTTAAACACTGTCCACTTGAAAGTGACAACAGGAAACCATGTAGAGTGCGTAGAATTCTGAGATGAGTTTGACATCCTGTGAACAATGTTGATTGATTTTATTGCTGAAGTCTATTGTGTTTACATATACTTGTACATTGAAATCCAAGAGAATGTGTGCAAAGAACTGGATATGTACATGTAGTTTCCGCTAAAACCCCATTTACGGACAGAAGTGATAAGAAAAGGCGCTGAAATAGACGTGGGTATTGGTATTCCATAGTATGGATGTTTAGAAATAAACATGTAACACACTGGTATATAACCTTCCTTCAGATTTTAATGAGTGAATATAGCAGTATGTTACTGTTCTTTGATGTATAAACAAATCCCCCAAACATCAGAAATAGACAGAAATAAAATTGCAGGATTCAGGATTTGAATACTTCTTGACCAGACTACTGGCTGCATTTTGTGGTTTCTATCATGTCTATAGGGAGTCGCAAAGCAGAATTTGAAACTAGGATAGAGCGAATCACAATGCAGTTGCCACAGTTATCTTGGTCCTCTAGGAAAAGTTTATTTCGGACTGACCATGATCTATTTTCAAAGGTTACAAAGGTCAAACTGTGAACTGCATTTGTGAACACAATATCTCAATAACAATGAGAGCTGGAGATCTGATATTTCACACAATGCTGCTATATTCACTCATTAGAATCTGTCATGTTCACTCCAGTCTGACCTTTCAAAATGTGAACTGACCTTTCAAAATTTCCGCTGCCTTAGGCTGCTAGGTCAGGTTCACTCTGTACTGACCGTGACCTTTTCCAAAGGTCACAGATCAAAATGTAAATCAGTCCTTTTTAGCTCGCCGTATACGAAGTAGGCGAGGTATTGGGAGAGAGAGGGGGAAAGTGGCTGTGTCGGTGACCGGTTAAGTTTTTATGTTTAGCACAACGTTAGACTCAAGCTGGAAGGTTAATGTTTTTTGTTTAGGCTGGACTTAAAATAATTTTGACTTCTTTTGGACTCTGAAAGTTTTCTGGGTTAATGTTTTTTGTGTAGGCTGCATGTTATTGACAAAACCCAAAACGGCGAGCTGCCGGGTTACACATAACCCTTGTTACTTCTGAGCACAGTATGTCAGTACCTAAGGAACAACTGTTTTTGGACAACTCTACAACACTGTTATTGCTCCCTCATATCTGCTGTTTTGCAAAGTTAACTATAATTAGCCTTGAGAGAATTTTATTTGTGATGCCACATGCCTTTCAAATGTCGCAAATAGGCTGCCCGACAGGAGACCTGCTACATGTAGCTACTCAACTGGTTTAGTATTCCTTGTGCCTGTGATGAAGATTATTATGACCAGCTACATCAACCAATCGACACTGGAGTTGGTCAGCAAAATGTATTATATTAACTTTCCATGAACCTCCTTGTTCCATGTACTTGAAGTTACAGTGTACATAGATATCAAGTCATGACAGTAAAACTGTGAATTACAAAGTTCACCATGAAGATCTGTTACTTTTTTATACGCCCGCCAAAAGGCGGACGTATTATGTGATGGCGGTTTCCGTCCGTCTGTCTGTCTGTCTGTCCGTCCCTCGTGTCCGGTCTATATCTGGGACAGTTTTCTATCTAGAGTTCAAATTTTTGGTGAGTGGATACCCTACGAGGAAACGATGTGTCGCGTACCAAAATGAAGGTCAAGGTCAGAGGTCAAAGGTCACTGGCCTAAAAAACAGGAAATCACTGAAGTGTTCGTGTCCGGTCTATATCTGTGAATGTTTTCTATCCACAGTTGCAATTTTTCGTGAGTGGATACACTAGGTGGAGACGATGTGTCGCGTACTAAAGTCGAGGTCAGAGGTCAAAGGTCACTGTTGCCCAAAATCAGGAAATCATTGATCATTGACAGTTTTCTAACTACAGTTCTAATTTTTGGTGAGTGGATGCCCTATGGGGGAATGATGTCTTGCATACCAAATGTAGGTCGAGGTCAGAGGTCAAAGGTCAGTGTGACAGAAAGATCAGGAAATCGTTATAAATGTTTAATTTTTGGAGAGTGGATTCAATAGGGGGAAGTGAAGTGTCGTATACCAAAAACTAGGTCAAGGTCGAAGGTCAAAGGTCACTGTGACCCCAAAATCAGAAAATTATTAAAAACATTTTTTGTGTCAGTAGATACATTAGGGGGACACGATGTGTCACCTACCAAAATGTAGGTCAAGGTCAAAGGTCAAGGTCACTGACCCCAAAATCGTAAAATTGTTCAAAATCATGATTTTTTGAGTCCATTGGGAAATTACGGGAAGGCGTTTTTTCATGTACCAAAATTTAGATCCAGGTCAATAGTCAAGGTCACAGTGACCCCAGAATCAAGGTCAAAGGTCAGTGTGACCTAAAAATCAGGAAATCATTAAAAATTACTAATTTTTGGTGAGTGGATTCAATAGGTGGAAATGTCGCATACCAAAAATTAGGTCAAGGTCAAAGGTCACTGCAGGGGTTTTTTCAGACGAAAATCCTTTATCGAACTCAATTTCAAAACTTGAAAAACTCAATTTTTTTTGCGCGCCTTCGGCTCGCTAAAAGTACAATAAAACTCAATTTTTCAACTTTTTAGTCGTGTAGTAGATATAAAACTCAATTTTTTATTATTTTAGTAGTACACTCCAAACAATCTTTTATTTGATCGCTTTTTCATCGCAGAGAAAAATACAAATGTTAAAAATGGCATAATAATAAACATGAATGTCCATTTTGTTATGCATGTACTTCAGAGTGAGGTATGGAGGTTCACACAAATAAACTACTGAAGTGTAATTGCTAAAGTAAATCCCATGCAACACATGCGGATATATGGAATGGACTGATAAATTACATGAACCAAAACTGACTGAACGGATTGATCATTGAGTCCAAGATCAATAAATATATGAATATCCATGATATGTTAACATTTCTGTATTTATCATACCAGCCATAATTTCCATTGCGACTGCGTTGACAAAGCTACTGTGATCTCAAACTGATGATCTATCATATGCAGTCATTTTACAGACATGTGATGGGGTTCGGGTTAGGGTTTTCCCGATCAACTGTAATTTACAATTTCTGCCCAGATGCTGACCTAAAATGATCTTTATTTGGGGATAAAAATTGACATAGAGTGCAAGGTGGTTTCCCTCTACGCAACTGCTATCCATACAATTCCTTCTGCGTTCATTCGTATATTTAATTGATTGTAATTCTTCGGGACCGTAACTCGTCGGTGTGTACCTTCCTTTCGTCGAACTGTCAAACGATTGTCACGTTGCCTTGGTAGGGTCAAGGTTGTTTATTAGCCAATCACGGCGCTACAGAGGGCGCTGGTCGGGAGCCCGCGAAAGAGTGCGCTACTTCACACTAATCCTGGTTTCCGAATGCAACAAGGGAGACAACTATTTATTGATGCAGTATCTCTGTCGAAGGAAAATGGCTGCCAATCGCTGTCGAAAGATGTTAAATAAAAATGGAAAGGTAACGATCGAATCTTTTACCCCAAAATTGTTGATGTCTTTCGTTATGATTCCAACAACGATCCTGGTTTACGTAAGGTATTCAGACATGATGTCTTTATATCGCCCTGTCTCTGCAATTGACCGCAACGTCGGCCAAAAAAAATTCTTGCCGGCAGACGCAAATTATATATTTCTTCCGACTATTTTTTCACAGAAACTCAAATTTTTTTTCACAGAAACTCAATTTTTTAGCGCGCCTTCGGCGCGCAAACTATCAACCCCAGAAAATACTCAATTTCCGAGAAAAAAACTCAATTTAAAAAATTCCAAAAACTCAATTTGTAATCGTTTTTCATCGGGGTTACCCCGATGAAAAACTGTCTGAAAAAACCCCTGCACTGTGACCCCAAAATCAGGAAATTATTAAAAATAACATTTTTTGTGTCAGTGGATACATTAGGGGGACACGATGTGTCACACACCAAAATGTAGGTCAAGGTCAAAGGTCAAGGTCACTGTGACCCCAAAATTGTTAAAAATCTTTTTGTGTCCATTGAGAAATTACGGGGAGACTGTTTGTCATGTACCAAAATTTAGGTCAAGGTCACTGTGATCCCAAAATCAGGAAATCCTTAAATGTATCTTTTTTTCTGCCAGTAGATACATTAGAGGGACATGTGATACTTATCAAAATGTGGGTCAAATGTCAAGGTCACCGTGACCCCAAATCATTAAAAGTCACATTTTCATATGCCTGTCGAAGATGAGGTCGTGTAATGCGATGTTGCATTCTGTCCATTCATCCATTAACATTTGTTGTCCATGCAACATCTCTAGTTTCAAGATATGGGTTGGTACCAAACTTTGAGTATACCTTACTCGCATGGTATAGTGGAGCCATGCATTTTGAGATCAATTTGTCAAAGGTCAAGGTCACAGTCCCCCAAAACTGAATCAAGTTTTGCTGATTATATGAGTTAGGTTGGAATATTCAGAGTTCTCTCCCCTACATGTATCTGGTGTTGTCCTGTGGAGTTGTCTCCCATGTTTGAAACACCTACATTTAGTTAAACTGTTGTGAAATAAAAACCATACATTTACTAATTTAACGGGGAGAGCGGGGAAACTACTATTTTCTTGTGTTTGACTATTGTCGATTTCAGTGTGGCATATGTGAGCTCTCAGCTCTTGCTTCAAGGTCAACTAGTTACCAAGAGTTAAGCTCATTTTAGTTTATCATTCAATATAAGATGTGATATATCATCATGTTACATTCTCAGAAGCACAAAATTGTAGACCTTTCTCTGGATTGCTAGCTACCAATTGGAATCAAGGCTATTAAACAACTTTGAAATTTGGACCAATGTAATTCCAGATATACGGGCATATAGTGAAGCCCCTTGGGCTCTTGTTTTATTTTTTTATAATTTGAACCTTGAATATACCCCGACTTGGTACATCAGTATCAAACTTTGGTTATACCTTACCTATGGTGAAAGAGGAAACCTATTCATTTGGAGGTGAAAAGGTTAAGGTCACTGCACTGAAAATACAACAAATTATTGAAAATTGTTGTTTCTTCTGTAAGTACAGTTCATAGATGTCGATTGTGATGGTAAAGAAGAACTTTACTGTTGATTTTCACCCCTTTGTCAATTTTGGCCGAAGGATATTGTCTGCATGGTCTGTCTGTGAGTCTGTTCATCTTCCTTGTGAACTCAATATCTCGTGAAGGATTATAGCCAGGCTTTCTTAATTCATACAACATATGCAACTGGCCATTGGTCAGAAGAAGTAGCGAAGATAACTTTAATACCTCGACGTTTATTATCTAGGTCAAGTTCTAGTTATTGCACAGAACAGAGTGGAGATAAGAAGAGGGTCAGATCCACTTACACCAGATTGGATGTGTTTTTAATCAGATTGTATGACAATATCAATATGCTACTAATGAACCTGACCTGTTACCAGCTCCAATTCCACAGTAGCTTTTTGATAGGTTACCATGATCAAATTTCTTTCCAGCCCTGCCATAAGCTATAAATACATTTTAAGCATGTCCTGCAGGCTGGTGGGTGAGTTTGTATTGCATTGTTGCATGTAGATGTATTAAACTATTATCTGTCTCCTAAGGTAACTTAATTTAATTAATTACTTTATTTAACTTAATTTACTAACTGTACAGACCTTTTGGTCTTTGATATATGTTGGCATTTGTGGGAAGTTGATGCTGGGTCGACATCGGGCCTTACAGACTAGTCTTTTGTGTTAAATGCCGCCATTTACATCTGACGACGATACAGCTCACCAATCTCCAATGTACGAGTTGTCACAGCGAAACAGCTCACCAATTATCAGTATACGAGTTGTCAGAGCATTTCCATCATAGCTCTCTAGATTTGTATCTAATACCGCTTATGCCGAAAAGAAATGTGTGGTCATATCATCCAAGTTGCCACATGAACAGGTACAATAAAAGCGTACCTGAGATACAATACATATCTAATCGTTAGATTCTTGGTATGTGCTTTAGAATAGGTTAACCAGAGGACTATTCTGTGAAGTCATATGACGCAGTCAGTATGTCGGCACCTCTTCCCACTTCCCTTATATGTGTTGTAATTTTTACCTGTATATGGCGAGATTCTGCTGGTGGACGTTTCGTCCCCGAGGCCCGCCCCCTGTACAGACCTTTTGGTCTTTGATATATGTTGGCATTTGTGGGAAGTTGATGCTGGGTCGACATCGGGCCTTACAGACTAGTCTTTTGTGTTAATTGCCGTCATTTACATCTGACGACGATACAGCTCACCAATCTCCAATGTACGAGTTGTCACACCGAAACAGCTCACCAATTACCAGTATACCAGTTGTCAGAGCATTTCCATCATAGCTCTCTAGATTTGTACCTAATACCGCTTATGCCGGTGCTAGGGGCCGTGTGGTCATATCATCCAAGTTGGCACATGAACAGGTACATTAAAAGCGTACCTGAGATACAACACATATCACGAATCGTTAGATTCTTGGTATGTGCTTTAGAATAGGTTAACCAGAAGACTATTCTGTGAAGTCATGTGCCGCAGTCAGTATGTCGGCACCTCTTCC